>JAJIYU010011955.1:0-14969 GCA_030144865.1 Tinospora cordifolia
CTAATGTACAAAAGTTTTTGATATGCTTGGTTTGTTTGAATTGAAATAATGATTTAAATGTTAGAAAGATCCACTGGGCTGTGTGCTCACCCTTCCTTTTATATTTTTCAGGAAATTAAATTACATGAAGATCATGAATATTAATTAGGTTCTTTTTATTTAAAAAGTTTTTAATTTTTATGTAAGGGCATGTTGTCCAAGTTTTAAGACTTCTGCTGTAATATTTTTTTTAAATTATGTACTCAATTTTATTTAATTGAGTTTATGAATTTCAGTTATTTCTTATACTATTGCCTTATTAAATTTTTAATTTTAAGTTATGTGCGGTTAAATACGATCAAGGCATGAAATGACTGAAATAAAAAGTCAAGTGTGCGTCGCTTGTAATGTAACACCGGCCCGGCCTGCCGTTTGGTTTAGTCCACTGTCAGAAAAATGGTGGATGCGTCCAATGCTTAATGATACGGGGGTTGGTTGGGGTGTTACAGATTGGAATGGTTGCCATTGCATCATAATGTCCGATTATGTGCTTTCTAGAGTTATGGATTACTTAAATGTCTATTGAATGATTTATATGATCAAGTTGCATAGGTTAGTACATGTTATGCTGTATGGTTTGAAAATCTTGTTTGGAAAACTAAAGAATATTAATGGTTTATTAAAAAACTCCATATACCGAGGCGATGGACGGTTCGCTGGTGCACCACTTAGATTATGATCAGGGTGCAGTCATGTAATACCCCGAAACTTTGCGAGCGTGCCACGTCGCGAGTAGATAATTAGATAAATAAAATAAAACATTCTTTAGCAGATAAATAGTAGAAAAAAAAGAAATTGCAATTATTAAACGTATGTTTAGAAATTGTGGCTTAAAAAATAAATGAAAATATTGCGATGCTTGTGAACGTGACGATAAAAGAATTATGAAATAAATTTATCATAAAAAAAATAAAATGAATAAGGAATGATATTGTTAATATTTATATAAAGCAAAGAGATATATATATATATATATGAACTTACAAACTTACAATAAAGACTAGATAAATAGGATTAAATCAATATGATTAGATATTATAAAAGTGGTGCATGTAAATCAATATGATTTAAAAAAAATAATAAATAAATAAATAAAATAGAAATTTAGAATGTAGAACAAGTTGAAGCTTGAGTAAATATTTATACATAGGATGGAAGGATTATAAATAAGTAAATAAGGAAAATGATATCAGTGATATATATATATATATATATATATATATAAACTTATAAGCATGTCTTAAGGTTTAAAATGAATTATAATGTTTAAAAAAAAATTTCGATTTGAAAACCAGAGGATTCTGGTTTTGTCGAGTTCAGTCGGCGAGATGATAAAGTTGGGGAATTCTGGTTGTTTAGTTTGGCGGCGAACGAGAGAAAATTCCGGAATTGTGTAGCTCTATAAAAGATTGAAATCGGCCATTGAAGAAGAAACAGACCGGAAAGAAGAGGCACCGAGAAGAAGAAGAAAACAGAGGGAAGAGAGGAATAGAGCAACGATGCTCTGTTGCTGCTGCTGCAGCAGCCATGTTGCACAAACAGAGCGAACTAGAGGAACAAGAGAGAAGGAGATGGAGGCCGTGCAGCTGCTGCAATCTGGCGTGAAGAAGAATCAGCAACAAAGGGTGTTGCGTGCTCTATTTTTGGACGGTTAGCAAGAACCAAAGAAGAAGAACACTTGAAAGAAAGAAAGCTGATTTTGGTTTGTGGTGTTTGGATCGGACGTTGAAGAAGGGGATGAAACGAAGAAGAAGCTACTGCGCAGCATGGGTTTGAAACCAGAAAACATAAGAACTACTGCTGCTGCTGTCTCTGTTGCTGGATGAATGAAGAGGAGCAAATGCAGCTGCTGGTGGTGGTGCTGCTGCCGGATGAAGAGGAAGACCGGCCCTGCTGGTTTGCTGCTCCTGTCACCACTGAACGAGAAGGAAAAGAGGAGGATCAAGTGCAAATCGTGAGCTGGAAATTCTGCTGCTAGCCGTGGCGCTTGATGGAGGAACAAAAAAAAAAATGAAATGAAAAAAATTTCAGCTGCTGGTGCGTTTTTTGAAGAAGATGAACAGTGCGTAATGGTTTCCAGATTTGTGACGTTAGTGAAATCAAAGAAGAGGAACATGAAAATCAAATTTTTATTGGGTAAGAAATCTGGTTTGTGAATCATAAAACAGAGGAAGCAAACGTTAGGATGTCTAATTTCTGATTTGTGGTTTGAGTCTATTATTTCTGGTTTTGGGTATGTTTAAAACAGAGGACGAAGGGGAATGAACCAGCTGTTGCTGGTTTTGAAGATGAAAAATGATGAACATGTTGCAACTTGCTGTGAAGGTGATGAACGAAATAGAAAGAAAAATTCTGGGTCATGTGGTTCGTGAAGAACAGAGACAAGAACTGAAAACAGGGCTCTTTTGCATTTGGGCGGATTGAATGAAGAAAACCAGCTATGTGGGGTGTGTGTGCCGTGAATTTGGTGTGTGTGCTGCTGTCCGTGAATTTGAGCAAGCTTTTGGATTTTGGTAATATCTGAATTAGAGTCAGTTGGTTCAAAAAATCAAATTTTATGGTGTTTGGCTTGGGTCTCGGTTTGGTGATGAACGAACGAACGAAATGGGGGATGGAATCTTGTTGAAACGTTTGGTTAAAAGAGGACTTGGGGGAGTTTAAAAATCTGATTTTGAGTGTATGCGTTCTATTGATGTGTGAAATTGCATCTGTGAAGATGATAACTGAACAAGAAGATTGAAATAGAGATTTGGTTGGCTCTACTGGTTTTGTTGTTACTATTGAATGAAGGACGAGTTGCAACAACAGATATGTGTGTTGGTCGTAGACGTCGTTCGCGCAACGAAGGCGACGAATGATATCGAGTTGCTGATACGAATTGAAAAGGTATATTTTAGATTTCAGAAAATATTGATAGTTCGAAATGAAGCATTTCTTTTACTTTAGACACACAAAATGAAATTTAAGAATTTTTTATGATAAAAATAGAAATTTGGAAAGTTAGTCCAATATTACATATAACAATCTTATTTCAAGTGAAATAAGTTTTATTAAACCTAAATTAATTAGAATCCAATTTGAGTCTAATGTATTTAACTAAATTATTCGGCACTAAATAAATTATTTAAAAATGAATAATTTTAGAAGCTTAGAAATTGATTATGAAAGTTTTAATTTTAATTTAAGAAAATCTAAGAACTAAGAAGTTGTTTTAGTTTAACTATATGAAATTCTAGAATTTAGAGTTAACTCGAAAATAGTCTAAGTTGATATTTAAACTTCATAATTAATTAGAAAATCGTTTAAGCTTAAGAATAATTTTATTAAGTGTTGAATTTCAGATCTTTACATTATAGACTATCGAGGATCTCGAAGGAAAGCAAGGAAGCCCTAAAGATCGACGAAATCAGGTGGGCATGACTTCCTTGCTCATTTGTATTATACGGATTTAAGATTCAAAGCATTTGATTGAATAGGTTTAGGTTATAGAATTTTACTAGGAAATTGATTGAAATTGTTTGACTTCTTTGAATGATGTGTAATGTGTGATTAACTATTGAATCCATGCATAATTAGTTATGACATGATCTTGCATTTAGATTCACTCAATTATGGCATGCATGACTAGGCAAATGTGTATCTAGATCCCATTGTTTAATTATGCACCTTATCATGTGGACTTGCAAGTATAGTTTGGATTATATGTTCTAGTGTATTATTTTATGATGCTTGATGTGATTTAGATCATTTGTAAAACAAAAATAAGATAATGGTTTATTAAGAATCCACGTACCTGTACGATTGACGAGCCGCAAGGTGGATCGTATGTATTCCCACCCTGAGCTGCCTGCGACAGCTCAAAGTCTGTGAGAGACAGTACGAGTTTAGGTAAGTACCCTTTCTTGGACTGTGATACTGAGATATGATTGATTTTAGATGGTATCACCTGAGGGCTCTATGATTATGATTGGATTGGATCACAGGGAATACCGAGAGGTATCTCAACCTTCTTCCGGTTTTGACTTCGACCAAAATTAAATGAATGTTTGAAACGCCTAATGTTTGAAAGTGTTTGTGATGTTTTGGATTGGGTCTATATAATGCATGTGATGTGTAGGATCGATCCACTGAGCTTTCGAGCTCACTCCCACTTTATTTTTCAGGTACACCTGGACGTAGAACATGTTGACTTACGTCAGAAGACTCGCACTTTGATTGGACACCTCAAGGGGAGGTTGTCCGGGATAAGTGACTTAGAAGTCTTATTTCATGTACTTTACCGGATTTTTTTTAAAGTACCTACATTGGTTTTAGCTTCGATTGTTTTATCTTTCAATGACCTTCTTTATGTAACGGTTATGGTTTAAATGAATAGTTTTAAAAAGGTATTCCGCTGCATCGCTTATGATTTATTCGATAAAATTATTGTGATTTTCTATCTTGCACAGAATATTTTTATAGACATTGACTTGAGAACTAAAGTTTATTAACTGAATTTTGAAGAAAAGATTTTGATAGAATGAAACTTTTAGGTAGCATCTCGATTTTCAACGGGCGACGATCCACACGTGAATGGAGGTTCGTACGAAAATTGGGGTGTTACAAGTTAGGGAGTCATCGTGGGTATTCCTAAACCGGGCCATGGGAGATCATAGTAGTTTCTATATGATTTCCATATCTTCATGGATCGTGGTCTCAGAGTTGGATTTCTATTTGATAAAGATATCGTGCCTGGTTGTGTCCAGGACCACAAGGGGAATATCGAGAGTGGTTCACTCTTTTGGTTAATTCCTGATAGTGTTCAGACGGATTGATAAAAATAACCAATTAAGTGATTGAAACACCCTAATGTAATGAAATCGTATGCATGTTTCGTATGCTAGTTTGTATAATGGTAGTGATCTTTAGGAGAGATCCACTGGGCTTTCGAGCTCACCCCATTTTCATTTTTCAGGTATTCATGGGCTTGGCACTCTATGAGGATCACCGACCCGGAGACTAGTGGAGAGTTTTTAGAGATGTTTATTTTGAACTCTATTTTAGAGTTTATGTATTTTGAACATGGGCATGTTGCCTAGTTAGTTATCATTTTGTGTAAATAGAACTGTTTATATCACCAAACACTGTTTGAAATTTTGGCCAGTGAGCCTATTATTTTGTTTATGTATATGTTGAACAGTTATTTCATAGTTTGAAATATTATGAATGAATAGTGATGCATTCAATGATTTTAGACGAATGTTTTGAGATTTGAAAGCTTCTACAGGTACTTTGATTTTCTGTATTATTTCCTATGGAATTCCGGTGATGTAATTTTGAATATTATTTGAAAACATATCGAAAGTTATTTGACAGTGAATCTCGTGTGAGAGATTGTTTTACTTTGAAATGAACGAAGAAAAGAAATTATTTGACTTGAACAGAACAAAAGTGGAAAATGAACAAAGTCGCACGTCTAGGCGCTCCGGCAGGCACACGCGCCGAGCTGTGATGTTGCGCGATGCTCGACTGTAGAGCTGCGAAGGGCCCGGTGCGAGGGCCGGTGTGTGTCAATATATATATATATATGTATGTATGTATGGTATTTTTGACTGAATTGTGTGGCTATAACAAATGAATAATGCATGTATAATATTTGAATAACGCGCAAATATGCGTGAATAATGTTATAATGTAAGAATAATGTCTGAATAATGCGGGTATAAAAACTATTTGGTTGTTTGGTATAAAAATTTGGAATAACATATGAATAATATAGGGATAACATGTGAATAAAATGTCGTATAATGTATGCATAACATATAAATAATTAAAGAATAATGCGAGTAATGATAGAATATTGGTATAACATACCAACTGATAGATAATGCGTGAATAGTGGTATAATGTAAGAATAATAACTGAATAGTATGGATATAAAATTGTTTTGTTGTTTTAGTATAAAAATGCAGGAATAACATGTGAATAATGCAGTGATAATATAAGAATAAAATGTCAGAATAACATGTGGATAATACGGGGATAACATGTGAAGAAAATGCAGGAATAATGGTATAATAGTATAACATATGCATAACATATGAATAATTAAAGAATAATGCAAGTAGTAGTATAATATAAAAATAACAATCGAATAATAGGAGTATAAAAAATGTACGATCAGCTGATATAACTTCCAAATAATGCGTGAATAATGGTATAACCTAAGTATAATAGTAGAATGTATGTATAATCCAACCAATATATTTATAATAAGGTGTAAATAATAGTAGAATGTATGTATAATACTATAAAAAAGAAGATAAAGCATGCTTCATCGAACAATATTCATAGTCATAAAATAATTTTAAAAAAATAAATTAAAATAAAAAATTGAGAAGTGACATATAACTATAACAAGAAATTTATCCATGTGCCAAGGTGCAAACATATCTTTAAAAAAAGCACCTATCATCACTTAAAAAGGGAATTGTATCTAGAGCTTTGAAATTCAAATGGGGTCATCATACGTATAATATAAAAAATCACAACCGTTCCACAAAGCAAGACAGATTCGTAGAAGCAAAAAGAGTGTTACAACTTCATGGCAGCTCTAAGTAATGAGTATGTTGTTCGAAGCCATGTACAATCTTTATCGTGAAAAATACTAGGCAACAAACACTAACTTAACAACAACAATGATCTTCCTTGTAACTGTGCTCCTTGATGATATGATAGTAGTATTAGGACCAGAGACAAAAAACACCTTTTTCCTTGTAATTATTTTTTTGGGTGAAAAATAAAAACTTTTAAATTCATTTAATGAATTAATTAAAAATAGAATTATAAAATTTAAATTTAGTGAGCCAAAAAATATAAATTTATTTTATTTGTATAAAAAATAAAATAGCATTATGTATTATAATCTAACATAAATTCATATTGTGCGTATATAATCTATTGTGTAATACATACATTTTTATTTGTAGTTCTTATGTTTAAAAAAAAAAGTAAAGTAAATTACCCACCAATTCCCGCCCTTCCTTTCGTCCCGCGTAATTTTGCCCTCACAAATAGAGTTTTCTATGTTGCAAACAGAGAGAAAGAAAGAGAAGTTGCAAACAGAGAGAAAGAAAAGACGAAAAAAAGGAAAGGAAGAGAAGACTTTCTTCTACACCCAAATCATTCTCAGAAGAACAAGATGAAACGAGATAGAAAGAAGAGGGTGTGTTTCACAGAGAAAGGAAAAAGGTGTGCTTTTTAACAAGTTATTTTTGTTTTTCTTTTTCCATTGTTTTTTGATTGTTGTTTTGTTCTTCTTCAAAATTACGTTTAGCGTTGTTCTTTTGTTTAGGGTTTTTGCAGTTTGTTCCCATCTTGCATTGAAAGCATATCCTTCTGTTACCCATCTTCTTATGTTGTTGCTTCTTCTTCTTCTTCTTCTTCTTCTTCTTCTTCTTCTTCTTCTTCTTCTTCTTCTTTTGTTGCTGTTGTTATCCATCTTCTAATTGGTTTTAACTGATTTCTCTAGTTGGAATGGATAAGAATTGGATTTACTTATCAAGGTCTATTATTAAAACCTACCTATTTAACAATTATTGCTTTTTTTTAATTTACAAAACCATCGTGATATGCTATCATTTGAGCTTTGTTGTCAGTAGATTTTCACAAGAATATAGAAATGGAGCGTGCAATTTTGTCAATGGAGCATGTGCAAAATTTGGAAAAATAGAGACTATATTATGTCCATGTGCAATATGTAAAAACTTAGATCGCCATCACTACGAAGTTGTGTATGAGCACTTGGTTATAAAGGGCATGGATCCAACAAATACTATATGGGTCCTCCATGGAGAAAAGTGTGAGCCATCAAATCCACAAGAAGACAGGCATACGAGAGATACATTTAAGATGTTTAGAGATCATATCCAATGCCAAAATGATGAAGATATTGAAAACATTATAGATCAAAGTGCAGAAGATTTAACAACTTCAATTGAAGAAGCAGAATATCCTCTATATCTAGATTGTGTGACCAAAATTCAGTTGCATTAGCTTTATTTTGACTAAAGGCCACTCATGGACTTACAGATACTAGCTTTAATGAACTTCTTACAATTGTTCGAGATATTTTCCCACTTGATAACACACTTCCACAAGACTTTTATGCAACTACGAAATTGTTGAAGAGATTTGACTTGGGTTATGAGAAGATTCATGCTTGCATAAATGATTTTTGTCTTTTTAGGAAAGAGAATCAAGACGCAAGCGAAGGTCCTAAGTGTGGCTCGTCTAGGTGGAAGATCAACCAACAAACTAACAAGATTAAAGAAGGTGTTCTTGCAAAAGTGTTAAGGTATTTCCCAATAATACCAAGACTTCATCAAATGTTTAGGATAGAAGAAATATCAAAGAGTCTAACATGGCATGAGGGTGAAAAATCTATTGATGATAAATAAGACACCTAGTTGACTTGCATGGGATTTGGTGAATAAAGGATTCCCACCTTTTGCGTCTGACCCTCAAAACATCAGTATTGGGTTGGCCACAGATGGTTTCAATCCTTTCCAAGACCTTAGTGGTAGATAGTTGTCGGCCAGTGATTTTGACCATATATAACTTGTTTCCCTGGTTATGCATGACTAAGGAGCATTTATTGTTGACTTTGCTTATTCCTGAACCAAAACAACTTGGTAGTGACATAGATGTATAAATGATGCCTCTTATTGATGATTTGAAGGAGTTGTGGACAACTGGAGTCCAAGTGTATAATGCTTTTAATAAGTTGAAATTCAACTTAAAGGCAATTCTGTTATGAACCATTAATGATTTTTCAGCTTATGGAAATGTGTCTGGATGGCCTACAAAGGGCAAATTTGCTTGTTTAGTGTGTCAATGGGCTACATGTTTAGAATAGTTACGACATAGTAGGAAGTTTACATATATGGGTCATAGGCGGTTTCTTGACCATACTCATCAATATCACACAAAATGAGCAAGGTTCAATAGAGAAGTTGAGAAAAGAAGGAAACCTAAGTACATGAATGGTGAATCAACATATGTAGAAGTGGAAAATATTGTCAATGATTGGGGAAAAGCCGACAAGAAAAGAAAAAGAACAAACTCAAGTTTTTCTCAATTATGGAAGAAAAAGTCTATATTTTTTTATTTGCCTTAGTGGAAGGTATGTGATGTTTTGAGTAGATGTCTTTTAAGTTATTAAAATAATTATATAACATTTCTCATATGAAATTATTATAAGTTTTTGATATAGATACTCCTCTTACGCCATAATTTGAACGTGGTGCACATTGAAAAGAATATATATGATAACATTCTTTCTACATTGTTAGATGTCAAGGAAAAATCTAAAGATGGCCTTAATGCTCGTCTTGACATGGATAGAATGGGAATTAAAAAAGAATTACATGCAGAGAATAAAAGAGAGTTATTCTATCTACCCGCAACATCTTATTGTCTTTTTAAGGTGAAAAAAGAATTTTTTGTGAAAGAATTGCATGTTTGAAGGTACCTAATGAGTATGGTTCTAATATTGGCAATTGTGTTCAAATGCCATAATGCAAGGTTATGGGACTCAAGTCTCATGATTGTCATATGTTAATACAACAACTATTGTCAGTAGCATTAAGGGAAATTTTGCCAATAGGTCCAAGGAATGTCATTATTCGATTATGGAAGTTTCTCAATCAACTATGTTCTGGGGTTGTGAATCAAAATAAATTATTAGACTTGGAAGATGATATTGCTGAAACCTTATGGATGTTAGAAAGATTCTTCCCTCCATCTTTCTTTGATGTCAAGGTTCACTTATCAATTCAACTTGCACGAGAGGTTTCTATGTGTGGGCCAGTGCAATTTTGTTGGATGCATCCAATAGAAAGGTTTTTTTTTCTTTTTTTGAACATTTCTTTTATTTCTTATTTTCCATCCTTATCCACTAAGGACACAACAAATATCTTTTCATGCAATCCTTGTTCACACTTGTTTTAGGTTTATGAAAATATTTAAAGGATATGTAAAAAATAAAGCACGACCTGAAGGTTGCATTGCTAAACGATATTTGGCTAAAGAATGTACAATATTTTGTAGCAAATACTTTAGCCTAGCATCTAAGGTTGGCAATCATGGTGCACACAATGATGATTTGGGTGATGAAGCCAACTTAGAAGGGCATGCAATATCTCAAGGGAAGTTGCTCACCATTGCTGACAATATGTTAAAAGTTGCTCATTGATACATATTGTTCAATCTTGCAGAGATCCAACCATATATAGAGTTAGTATTTAAGCTACCCTACAAGTGTTCAAATAATCTAAGATTTCAAATTGGAGATTGACCTATATCTTATTACTTTTTTTAATAGAATGCATCTCGATGAACTTAAAGCTTCAAATACACGACTCTCAAGGAATAGAAATTTGTTGAATAAGAAGCATATAGAAACATTTTGTAGATGGCTAGCAAGAAGATGTTTCACACCTTTACTTTGGTTTTTGCTCGATTATATGATCTTATATGAATGTATTATACATTTTCTCTTTGCAGATCAAAGACATTTCTAGGTACACTGATGTCTTAGATACATTGAGGTGGCTTGCCAAAGGCCCAAGAGAGCAAGTCATATCTCATACCGAATACATAATTAATGGGTTTTGATTTATCCAAAAGATGTTGAAATTTATTGCCAAAATAGTAGAGTTCTAGTTGAAGCAAACACTCTTTGTGGGGCCAGTGCAAGAGACTAATCACAAGTCGATGAAAATGTTTCATATTATGGAATTCTTAGAGAAATTATACTTTTTAGATCATTAGTAATTTCATGTTCCTATTTTTCGATGTGATTGGGCAAATATTGCAAAAGGTATCAAGGTTGAAGATGAATTTACATTGGTTAACCTCCATGTAGGGCAAAGTCAATTTGAAAAAGATTCATTTATTTTGGCATCACAAGCTAAACAAATATTTTATTCTTGAGAAAGTGAATCATCAAGTTGGTGTGTAGTATTGCAAGCACCAATTAATGATTACAATGATTTTTTTTTCCAATTAAGGATTGTGCATTATCATGTAGCATATCAAATTTAAGTTCTCAAAATATTGTTAGAAACGAAGAGTCTTGTGTATGAATTGAAGTTGAGGGGCCATTATGTGATTCTTAGATGTGTAATACATGATACACTAAAATATATGTTCTCTTTTTTAATTATTTTACAGAGATTTGTTTTCTAAAATTTGGTAATGAGTATATACTTTATATATGAGTTTTGTTAATCTGATTGTGGATCAAGATGGGTGTTTTTTTGTCAATTGCACATTATTGTTATAATACAATTAAAATTATCATTATGTCTTTCAACATTATTTGATAATCTTAATAAGTAGCATATCAAATTTGAATCTAAAAAGCAAATGTATTAAATATATATTCTCTTTTGCATAATGTATATATGTTTAATGAATTTTGTTAAAGTATATGTGATAACATAATAAAACAAAATGAGTGTTTTTTTTCCAAATTGTTCATTGTTACAAAAATAAAATTAAGATGACTATTGAGTGTTCACACAATATTATTGTGTTTTATTAACAATTAACCTTCAAGTACAGATTCATCAAGTACACAAAAAATCACTATAGTTTGTAAAAGATGACTAGTGGAGAGGTAAAAGTCGGCCTTATGAATTTTTTTTATTTGGTTCTTGTGTTCTCTAAGAAATTGATAAGATCTTATTTACTTACAAGCTTTATATGTTACTACTCAATCTTCAAAGAATGCAGAAAAAAGAGCCATTAAAGGGCGCAATGCAATAATTGCTGCTATAATTTGTCAAAGATATCAAAGGATTTCTATTGGTAAAAGCAAGTCAAATGAGTCTTCAACACATGAACAAAGTAATTTATTAACAAATGCAAAAGACAAGGGCAAGCAAAAATGTGGACTTACACAATAACATCTTATTTCAGAACATACAAATGAAGATAAGGGGAAGAATAAACGAGGCCCTACGCGAATGGAATTAATTAATGAAAAAGCTACACCTATGCCCATGGAATTTAATGATAGAGGCCAACCAATTGCAACAAATTCTAATAAGTATTCTTCATACATGGGTGTCCTTGCTTGTGAACATGTGTTGATAGTGATCAGAAATAGAATCGTGTTGATTTAGTATTAAAAGATGAGTTATGGTCATTGGTTAAGATACACATAATTAGAATTTAATTTTTGTTCTACTATTGAGTCGCATGTATATTTAGACATGTTATATTTGATGCAACAACGATTTGTAGTAGATGATTCACATAAAAAGGTAGCACTTCAGTTGATGGAAAAATGTTGGAGGCAGTATAAGTCAAGAATCATCAAATAAATCCGACAACTTGGAAAGAAAACAAATGCCAATGCTAAATTATATGATAAATTATGTCCAAAAAACATTTTAGATGACAAAGCATGAGACTTATTTGTAAATGAGAAATTATCTTCAGAATTTTAGGTGACTATATCTTGTCTATATAAGTATGAGTTATATTAAACCAAAAAAAAAAAAATTGTTGTACTAATATTTTTGGTAAACATTGTTCTTATATATATTATTCTTGTAGGCCACAAGTAAGAAATTCAAACAGATTAGAAGCAAAAATAAGCTTCTGCACACTTTGAGCCGTAAGGGTTATGCCAAATTGGAGCATGAAATGGAAAGTATAATATAGTTGAAGTGTTTCTTAACTATATATTTCTGTAATATTATGCTTTAATTTCTA
The DNA here is from genome assembly GCA_030144865.1 of Tinospora cordifolia. Classification (NCBI taxonomy): domain Eukaryota; kingdom Viridiplantae; phylum Streptophyta; class Magnoliopsida; order Ranunculales; family Menispermaceae; genus Tinospora; species Tinospora cordifolia. The sequence goes on from JAJIYU010011955.1 coordinate 12,805, forward strand.
TTTGTCATATCTTGTAGATGCAAGAAAATCCAGAGTTGTCATATATTTCAAGGGTGGACTTGTAGACTAAATGATATCTAAAAAAGAATGGCAGACCTTTAAATAAAGCAATAAGTCAAATGCTGGTAATTCGTTTTCTCAATTGTCTATTTATAATTATATGTTTTATTATGATAAATTAATAAATGTATTAATATTGAATTATAAGAAAAAAAGGAAAGACTTTAACCAAAATTTTACAGCCTCAATAGGGATGGATAACATAAAAAAAATGATGCTCTTAGCCAAGTATTAGGATCAGAAAGGCATGGGCGTGTTCAAGGGCTTGGCTTTGGAGTCAGTCCCTCAAGGGTTGATGCATGTAGTCAAAAAAGAAGAAGAGAAAAAGAACTAGAAGAGACAGTCACCCATCTTAAACAAGAGATTGAAGAAATTAAAGATATCCAAAAGAGAGTAGAATTTCTTTTACAACAATTATGTCAAGTGTACTCAGTCATATGATAATTTTTATTGCAAAGGTATAAATTACCTTATGAGACATTTATTCTATTTCATTCGATTACTATAGTTGCTATCCAAATATCATATCTATTGAATAACTTATTTTATATTTTTAAAACTGAAATGCATGTTGATTCAAGGATAATTGAATGAGCTATTATTTTTTTCTTTCTTGTGGTCGTTAAGACTTTCGTTCTTATATGATATGTGAAATTTTTTATGTACTTCAAGGGCTTCATAATATGACCTAAAATTACACCTGAGACACAAGGCAAAAATCGCTGAAGTTTCAATTTGTTAATTTAGAATCTTATTGCACTTAAATCCAATAAGATGGTAGTCACAATCAATAAACACACATATTGATATATATATATATATCAAATTTATATTTCAATTGAGATCTATGAAATGTAGAATTTAGATTATATAGAAATTTCTTATTATTATTATCTTTTATCTTAATGGACACTTTTGGATTCAAGCTTGAAAATAGCACACATATTTGAATTGTGCACCCACTTATGTAATCCAAATTGTTGCGTTGCCCTTGTATTGGATTTTTATGCTATTCACTAACAGTAAGTTTTTTTTATTTGGTAATGTCCATGCTATTCATTAATAGTTCATATATATATATATATATGAAATGCAATAATTTATTTTTTTGAACTTTGTTTAACAAGGTCAAGGTACAAGTGTTGATATTTTTGATATTATAAAAAGTCAAATTCAGGTAAACTATCATGTTATGGTTGAAATTTATTAATTTATTTTTTAAACTTTATTTAACTAGTATTTATATATTTTATTGGTTGTATGAATTGATGTAGTCACAACAAGGAAGTCGAATTAGATGAAACACATGTTTTTCAAAGAAAATGATGATTGTTTGTTATTGCATTGGTACCCAAAAGATGGTAAAGATGAAGTTGTTGTAGCGGACACGGCAAGAAATTGATGATACAACAACGTCAATTCGACAACGTGCATCAACGACCATTGTCATAGAAGGCATACAACAACGTTCATAAAATGTCTGTTGTTAAATCGCTTATGTAAAAGGTGAACAACAATGTTCACTATGGGAATGTTGTTGAAAAGGTCATTACAATGAGTAGACGAACGTTGTTCTATGTTATTACAACAATCATAGTTTCTCGTTGTCGAATGACACCTTCTACAACGTTCGTTAGTCAACTGTTGTTAAAAGAACGTAAGTTATTACAACATTCATTCGTGAATGTTGTCTATAGCCGTCTATAACAATGTTTATTCGATCGTTGTAAACGTATTACATTATATACATACGTTATTCATATATATGTTATACTTATATAATACCACTAATGTATGAATAATGGTATAACCCATGAATGGTGGTATAATGTAGGCATAACGATCGAATAATGTGTGTATAAAGATGTAGGGATAACGATATAATAATGCGTGAATAATGATATAACCCGTGAATAGTGGTATAATATAGGTATAACGCTAGAATAATGCACATATAAAAATATAGGGATATCAATCGAATATTGTGTGAATAATATACCCAATTACAACATTTATTCAATTATTTTCTCCAAAAATCATATTTTTCATCCAAAAATTCCATTTATCATTCTAAAAATCTGATAATTGTCCCAAAAATTCATAAA
>JAJIYU010011956.1:0-14895 GCA_030144865.1 Tinospora cordifolia
AAAAGGGAAGAAAGAAAGCTTCCATGTATATGGTTATTTGGTGAGCAAGCAAGATAACAAAAGGAAAATGTGCTAAGAGAATATTCTCCCTCAATATGGGACGTCCAGAATGAAATGGGAAAGGTTCTAGAAGTATTTTAATATCTGATTTTGAATTAGAAATAACCACTAGTGGGCCCATAAGGAAGATATGCACACATGCTAGAATATGCACACTTACCATATCTTATCTTTGGTGTTTGGAAACTTACCCAAAGGTGGAGAGCTGCCCAAGCTACCCTAGCTGCCCTAGGACGTCCCTTAGCATGCTTGAGAAACTATAAATACCCCCTCTCATTGTTCACAAATCATTCATTCCAAAGAGCAAGTGAAATGGTCTCTCTTATGCTCTCAAACCTTCTTCTTTCTCTTCTTCATTTTGACGTCTTCTTTTGTGCCTAAGGAAAGGCTTTTAGTTTAGTAGTTAGTGATCATTAGAGAGTTATTTTGCTAAAAATTGAAATGTCAAAGCTTGGGCGAACCTCTGCTGGATTTTAGAGAAAACATCATTCGAGGTGGAAGTTGCCCTCTTAAACTCTTTTCCATATTCAAGCCATTAGCATGTTCAATCTTGATGATGTTTGTTGAAGTTTCTTTTATGTCTCGTTTCAGTTTTCATTTATCATTCATGAATGTTTCAGATCCGATTATTTACCTAATATCATGCATTAGTAATGCTATTCATGTTAGTATCATGTTTAGTTTTTTTTCTTTTTATACGTTTGATGCATGATTATGTATGATGGATGCAACATTTTTTTTTTAATTTTTCAGTTTAATGCAATATTCTAATATTTTATTTATGTTTCATGATTATGAGATTAAGATATCAGATTATGGTGATTTTAACCACGTACCATCATAGTTGTTTAAGTAACACTGTGGGTGTTCTTCTCTTATGATTTGTTCATAAGGTTTATGACCTAAGTATTTGGTTGGTGGGTAAGAGTCCCTACGTTCCAAGGTCCCATGAAATTGGCTAATGCCATATTTTACTCTAAGGAGACATTTAGTGAAGAATATCAAGGGTTAAGAAACTCTTTTGGTCTACAACACAACTTCAGATAAATTGATTATTGATACGCCTAATTTGTACTAGTGTTTGAATTGTGGATGTGTTAATGTTTTTGAATATGAAAATAGTTGTTTAAGATCCACTGAGCTTTTAGCTCACCCTTCCTTTAACATTTTTCAGGGATTTGATCTTATGAAGAAGAATGTGGAACGTCTACCTTTTACGGTTCTTTATTTTTTCATGTAGGACATGTTGCCCAAATCTTAAGAATTTCCACTGTGTTTTCTTTATTTAAAAGTGTGAACTTTCTTTTATGATTTAATAAAGATTTGGAATTCCTTTTATTTCTTAGAATTTAGCCTTGTTCAGTTTTTATGGCATGAGATATTGGGAATAGAAAGTCAAGTGTGTGTCACTTGTAAAGTAACATAGGACCCGGCTTATGGTTAAGTCCAATGTTTCAACAATTGTTATACAACGGATGCAATAGTGGTTATGTCCACAAATGGTTAAGTCCAAATGAACGTACGGGGTTCGGGGTGTTACACAACTCTTGTGTTAGTCACTCCCATTCCTGGAGTGAGGTATACCCTATACACTGATGCTTCATTACACGGATTAAGTGCAGTGTTGATTTAAGAGGGACAACCAGTGGCTTATGCATCACGACAGTTGAAGCCACATGAGTAGAACTAACCTATACACAATCTGAAGCTAGCAACAATTGTGTTTGCTTTGAAATTCTAGAGGCATTATCTCTATGGAGAGAACTTTGATCTATACTCAGATCATAAGAGCCTCAAATATATATATATACCCAGAAGGAACTGAATCTTTGTCAGAGTTCCTAAAGGACTATGACTTTCAACTGTATTATCATCCGGGCAAAGCTAATGTAGTAGCAGATGCACTTGGCAGAAAGACCCACAGGAGGGATGGAGAAATTGCACAAATGTATGAGATAATTAGCGACTATGATCTGGGAATAGCTACTAATGAAAATAAGGCAGATTTGTATGCAATGACTTACCAGCTAGATATTATGCGCCAAGTCAAAGATGAACAGAAAAATGACAGATAGTTAGCAGAGTTGATTGAAGGCGTCAAACAGGGCAAGCATGTAGACTTTAGAATTGATTTTAAGGGTACACTAAGACTGGGAGATAAAATTTGTGTACCAAACACAAGATAGATTAGAGACACCATACTGGATGAGGCACATCAAACCAAGTACACTATGCATCTAGGGGGTGATAAGATGTATTAGAACTGAAGAAAACTTTTTGGTGGAGAGGAACGAAGAGAGACATAGCTAAGTATGTCTCTAGGTGTCTCACTTGTTAGCAAGTGAAGGTTGAGCACAAGAGGCTATTAGGTTTATTACAGCCACTTCCAATACCAAAATGGAAGTGGGATAAGATTATTATGGACTTCGTCAGTGGCCTTCCAAGAAGTCAGAAAGGTGAAGACACCATATGGGTCATTGTAGATCGATTGACTAAGGTAGCACATTTCTTACCCATTCGGTCTACTAATTTAGTGAGTAAGCTGAGTGAGCTATATGTTAAAGAGATTGTGAGATTACATGGTGTTCTTAAGACTATAGTATCAAATAGAGATGCCATATTCATTTCTCAGTTCTGGCAGAGCTTACAAAAGGAATTGGGCAACAAGATCACCATGAGCACAACCTTTCACCCACAGGCAGATGGGCAATCAGAAAGGGTCATTCAAATACTTGAGGATATGCTGAGAGCATGTGCTCTCAACTTCAAGGGCAATTCGAGCAAGTACTTACATCTAGTTGAGTTTCCTATAATAACAGCTATCAAGCGAGCATTGGTATGGCTCCCTATGAAGCACGCTATGGTAGACGCTGCAGATCACCATCTTGTTGGCCTGATTTGAGGATCATGTACTCACTGGACCCGAGATGATTGAGGATATGAATACATAGATTAAGAAGATCCAGTAGAGGTTAGTTACAGCTCAGAGTAAGTAGAAAATCTATGTTGACAGAAGAAGAAAACCTTTAGAGTTCCAACCCAATGACAAAGTATTCTTGAAAATCAGTCCACAAAAAGGAATTAAACGGTTTGGAGCTAAGGAGAAGTTAGCCCCTAGATTCATCGATCTGTTCAAGATAAACGAATCGGTGAGAATGCATATAAGCTTGATCTATCCAATAGATTTTCCTCAATCCTTAATGTGTTCAACATTTCAATGCTTAGGAAGTACAAGCTAGACCCTTCACATGTTATACAGTGGCAAGATATCTTACTTTAGGACATGCAACTTACAAAGAACAACCTATAAGGATTCTAGATCGTAAGCTGCAAAGTCTCAGGACCAAGGACATTCCTTTAGTCAAGGTTCTATGGAAGCATCATGGCCTGGAAGAAACGACTTGGGAGCTGCAGAGCGAAATGCAGAAGAAATAGCCAGATCTTTCCACCATGAGTACTTGATGGGACACATCATTCAGGTATATACTTTCATTTAAATTTCAAGGGCAAAATTTCTTTTAAGGGGGTAGATTGTAATAACCCAAACTTTTATAATGCATACACGTTGGAAACAAAATTTTAAAATATAATATAATCAAGAAAATAAATAAATAATGTTCTAAATAAAAGTGTAGAAATTAATTAAATTAAATTATTAATTGGGAAAAATACATTAATTGAGAAATTAAAATAATAAAACATGGGATATATATATATATGTATATTTATATATAAATGAAAAAAAAAAGAATTGGGACGTGATTTACGCACACACACACACATACATATGAATTTGGATGATTAAAGTGGTTGGTATGTATAAGCTGAGTGGAGAACCATTTTTAGTGTTAATATAATAAAACATTCAGTAGCTTGATAAAGACAAAAGAAAGATATATATAGATGATGGTGGAATAGTTTGTATTGGCATATGGTGGGCGGTTGAGAAGTTTAATGGGCAACACATTATATATATATGTTAAGTGGGAAAAATGGTGGGTGACGTTGGTGAATGAAATGAGTAAGTCGGTTGAGTGGCATGTGGGCTCTTCAACATTTCATTTTGTCTTCATTTCTTCAATTCCAGACACCCAGAAATAGAAAGAAATAGAGAACGCACACAGTGAAACGGAACAGAAGAGAAAAGATCCAATTTTTCGTCGGATTCGAAGCATAGGTAAGCTTTTTCTCAAAATTCTAGTTACAAAAACACTAAGTAAGCCATATACTACAATCCTAGGGGTGTCATTTTTATTGTGGATGGTGTCTTATAGCCATCTGCAAAAATTGGGCATTTTTCTATAGTGAGTAGAACTTAATAAAAGTTATACCAAAACATTCCTCGTAATAAGTAGATCCAAAAAATGTAGTAAGTTTACATTTGTTTATCCTGTAAACTCCAAAATAAATATCTCTAAGTTTAATAACCTTTGGATGGGTTTTTGATGGTGTTAAACCCCAATAAAGTTTTAATTAGAACTGATAGGAATATAGAGAATGAAAATCTTCATCCATTGATATCAAAGTCGTGAATTTTTAATATCAATTGAAATTTTGGTGAACGATTGACTAATATGATTATTTAATAAAATTTAGAAAATTAGAAAAATTACGATTTAGGAGCCTATTTCTTTATAAGTAGTTTATATGTATGATATCTAATTATTATATTTATATTTATTGTTGCAAATTATTTTATAAATCATTTGGAGGGTTTTTGAACTAAGAATTGGAAGTAGAGAGGTATAATAGTTCATTTTTATTTATTTTGAGCTACAATTAATTAAAAGAAAATTAATTAAATTTATTGGAGATGTGAAAAAATTAGGTATAAACTTATTCCTTTGATTTTTGAAGCTAAAGAAAATGCTAAATGGATAAATTACATTGTTTGAAATTTTGAGAACAAGTTAAAATATTAAAAGAGCTTTTAAATAGGAAATTGGAAATTTTGGGAGCTTTAACTGAAGGTTTGGTATCTAAAACCTTGTTACTCTTGGAGATAATTTTGTATAATGCTATCTATTCTGGAATAGATGTGAATAGAATGTGATATCGAAGTTTAGGGGGTTGTGGAGATTCGGAGAATAACATCATAATCTTAAATGACAGATTAAACTTTTAAAAGTGGACTGGTGTGACGAAAAGAAGCAAAAGAAATATGAAAATCTCAGGTAGGGAGGATTTCCTTGCTTATTTCTATTATGTGAACTTTGATTCAAAACATTTGTTTGCTAGTTTGGGATATTAGCAACGTGATAGGACTTTTGTTAATTTTGATTGGAATGAATGATTGAAATCCTAATGTCTAGTTACAACCTTTTAGAATGATTTATTGAATGCATATTTTATTTAGTGCACTCATTTCACTATTTATTCCTGCTGGATTTATTTCATGATGGTGTGACTTGAATAAAAATGCTTATAAAATTAAATAAACTTAACGAACTTTAAGAATTCCATGGACTGATGCAGTGGATTGTCACAGGCGCACTGTAACCTTCCATACGGTATATCAAATGCATTAGTCTGGGCACGTCGTAGATATTTTCACCTGTCCAGTTGGATAGCTGGGTTGTTTTAGAAAGTGGTAATCACTGGATTGTGTTGGCCTTTCTTAGACAGTAATCCCATGGTATAGTTTGAATTGTATACCATAGAGTACTCGCATTTGGCATGAACAACGCAAATACTTGGAGAGGTATATCATGATGGTAGGCTGGATAACACCATTGGAAAAATCATGATGGTACATCTGGATTGTGTACCGGGAGTTACTTAGGCTGAAAATGCTTATAATGTTTTGAATCTTAGTTTGTATAATATTGGTGATGCATCTCATTTTATTTTTCAGGTACTCATAGGAATATTCACTGACAGGCACAGGGATTGATGCCAGAGCCTCACTTTGAGGTTGTTACAATTGTTTGCTAGTGTCTTATTTTGATGTAAATATTTAAACATGATTTGTGTCCATTTTGTATGGTATGATGTAGAACTTTTAAGATCTAAATGTACTTGTGTTTATTTTGTATAAATGAATATGATAGTAGTTAACTAAATATTTTTTAGCTTTCACCGCTATGTTGTTATGATGTTTTGGAAACTTTTCTTGAATGAAAACCGGTGATATTGGTTAGATTATGGATATTCTACGCATTAATGTTAGTTTGCACTGCATATAGATTATGTAAACTTTCGGAAGAAAGAGAAATAGGTAATGAAAAGTTGGCTACTCGATTTTAGGAAAAGATGATTCAATGATCATGTAACGAGAAATCTGGACTTGAAACTGGGGTGTCGCATAGAGATATGAATATATAGTCATGATGGCACAAACGAAAAACATGAGGAAATTGATAAATGACCTAGGAAAGATAACTATTATCACATGTCTAAAAAAACATTTTGTATCTCGAGGATAAGGAAAGATGGGTTTTGGATACACTCAAATTGAATTGAATTGAGAATGTGATTCTTCATTGTGATATCTTATTGGATACTAAAATGGCTTTTAACTTGTAGATAATGGCAAGAACTCACAAAAATGTGATGAGGGCTAAAAACATTGGCGAATCTAGTCAAAGGGATAGAGGGCACCGGTGGCAGCAACAACCCCATTTGGAATGATGATATCACTTGAAATGGTGATCGAGATCTCTTGACTGATGTTCGAGCAAGTTATGAGGGCACTGCCACAGGTGCAGCCACAGGCAGTGCCACAACCTTAGATACAAGTACACCATCAGGAGCAGATTATGAGGCAACAACCAACGCCCATGCCTGAGATTCCAGTTGGTCAGAGGGCAGATGATGACATTGAGTAAAAGAAGAAAGGGCAATGCTCTTGGAGTTACAGAAACTTTACTCATCTCAGTTTGATGGCACATCTAACAGCATAACAGGTGATCACTAATACCAGGAGCTCGAGGAGCATCTAGATGTCTTAGGGGCAATGGGACCCTGTGGGGTTGCGTTGGCCACCCATCATCAGATCTGAACACCAATGTTCGACAGATGAATTGGAAAGAAATCAAGCAGATATTTTGTGAGAAATTCTTCCCATAGGCTATGCTGATGAAAATACAGTCCAATTTTGTCAGGTTAACCCAAAGAGACTTGACGGTCGCCGAATACGAAATCAAATTTATTGAATTGGCCAAATTTTGACTTGAACTGATTAGGGTGGAGAAGATAAAGACCAACCGATTTATAGAGAGTCTCAAGATTGAGATTCGAAAAGTAATAAGGCCAGTGGACCTAAAGACGTACAAAGATGTCATGGAAGATGCCTTGACATTAGAGCAAGAACTCAACTTTGAGCAAAAGTTGAGGAACAAGAACAAGAGGCCGAAAAACAGTAGAGAGTTCCAAGGGAACCATAAGAAATAAAACAAGAATTAGCCACAAATGCAACAAAACAATAACCGAGTAGACAAACAGTTGGTTCGGAGAGAAAGAGCTTGCCACAATTGTGGTTAGAAAGGACACCTTGGGAAGGACTACCGGGGGCTATAGAGGCAAAACTAGGGACATAACAATGGTCAGGGTGGAAACCAAGGTGGACATAGACAACAACAGCGACAACAACGCCAACTTCAACCCCAACAACAAAAGCAACAACAACAAGGCTAACAATCAAGCCCGAGTATTTGCTATAAAGGATGGACAGGTGGACCTAGCTTCCACTGTTGAAGGTACACTTTTACTATTTAATGTTGTTATTAAGATATTGTTTGATTTGGGTGCTACTACGTCATTTGTGGTAGAAAACTTAGCTAAAAGGTTACAATTAGTGACTGTTACACCACCAAAACCATTGTATGTGTCCACTTTCATAGAAGATCCTGTAGTTACCTGGAAAGTTTGTATATGTGAATTGAGATTTGGAAACAACATGATAACTACCAACCTTAGGGTATTACCTTTTTAAGGGTATGATGTGATATTGAGTATGGATTGCTTGAATCAACACCAGGCTTAGACTGATTGCCCAAGACAGAGAGTCACATTGACTCTACCATCCAGAGAATTAGTGAAAGTCAATGGGGATATGTAGAGACTATCTCAGAGTCCTATGACAGCCATGTTACATTGTCTAAAAGAGAGTGAGGACTTCAAACAATTGCTAGAGGAAGATACTGGATCTAGAGAACCTAAGAAAATTTCAGAGATATCCATAGCACAAGAATGTGCGGATTTATTCCCAGATGGTTTACCTCGACTACCACCACACACAGAGGTAGAGTTCAAGATTGAACTGCATCTATGCACAAATCTTATAACCATTTCTCCTTATAAAATGGTGCTAATGGAGTTGATTGAACTCAAGACACAGTTGGATGAACTCTGTAAAAAGGGAATACATTTTACCTAGTGAATTACCATGGAGAGCTTTAGTATTATTCGTAAAAAAGAAAGATGGATCCATGAGGTTGTGCATCGATTATTGGAAGTTAAATCAAGTGATAGTAAAGAATAATTATCAATTGTCAAATATAGATGACCTACTTGATCAATTGAGGGGAGCCACTCATTTTTCTAAGATTGATTTTTGGTCAGGATATTATCATTTGAGAATCCGAGAGTCAGATTTACACAAGATAGCTTTTAGGGCTCAATACAGGCATTTCAAGTTCACAATGATGCTGTTTGGTTTAACTAACGACCAGCTACATTTATGGATTCGATGAATCAAGCGTTTAGACAATATCTTGATCAATTTGTAATAATATTTATAGATGACATCCTAATATACTTCAAGTCAAAAGACGAATACTTAGAACACTTGAGGATTATGTTGGACACCCTTAAAAGGAACCAGCTGTATGCCAAATTTAGCAAGTGTGAGTTCTGGATGAAGAAGGTTAAGTTTGTTGGCCATGTAGTATAGGTTGAAGGCATTTCTATAGACCCCGATAAGGTAGAAGCTATCATGGATTGGAAGCAACTCAAAATAGTTATAGAGATTAGAAGTTTCTTAGGCCGGGCTAGATACTATCAAAGATTTATTCAAGACTTCTCCAAGTTGGTCGAACCCATGACCAAGCTAATTAGAAAGGGAGTCAAGTTCAACTAGGATGCAAAGCATGAACAATCATTCCAAAAACTGAAAAGGAGATTGACTTCGGTCCCCATCTTAGTTATTCCTACCCATAGTGTTGAATATGTTCTGTATACAGATGCCTCACATAACAGATAGGGTGTTGTCCTGATGCAAGAAGGAAAAGTTGTTGCCCTTAAGACAACTTAAGATCCATGAACAAAATTATCCAACTCATGACTTACAATTGGCAGCAATTGTGTTTGCCCTAAAGATTTGGAGACATTACCTCTATGGCAAGAAGTTTGATCTGTTTTCATATCACAAGAGTTTGAAATACATCTACACCCAGAATAAGTGAAAACTCAGGTAGTAAAGATGGATGAAGCTCCTTAAGGACTATTATTTTCAACTACACTACCATCCAAGGAAGGATAATGTGATGGTTGATGCCTTGAGTAGAAAATTCAATAGACGAGAGGAGGAAAAAGGGTCAAATGTATCAGTTAATTGAGGATTATAACTTGGTTGTGACTTTAGATGAGAAGCAGACTTGTGTTTACAACATGAGTTGCCAACCAGATCTTTTGCACCAGATCGGGGATGAGCAAATGCAAGATAAGTGGCTTACAAGTATGATAAAAGGAGTTGAACAAGGAAAGCATACTAAATTCATGTTAGATGCTGAAAATACCCTAAGGCTTGGAGATAAAATTTGTGTGCCTCAAAATGGACAAAGTAAGCAAACCATATTAGACGAAGCTCATCAGACTAAGTACACGATGCATCTAGGCGGTGACAAGATGTATTAAAACCTTAGAAGGACCTATTGTGGTGAGAAATGAAAAGAGATATAGCCAAGTATGTCTTTAAATGCCTGATCTATTAGCAAGTAAGGGCTGAGAACAGAAAACCCGTCGGAACATTACAACCACTCCCAATCCCTGAATGGAAGTAGGATAACATTGCCTTGAACTTTGTCACCGGATTACCCCGAAACCAGAAAGAAGAAGATACTGTGTGGGTAATTGTGGATTGTCTCACTAATGTGGCACATATCTTACCCATTAGATCCATAGATCAAGTCAGTAAGCTAGGAGAACTCTATGTGAAGGAAATAGTATGACTTCATAGCGTGCCTAAAACCATAGTGTCAGATAGAGACTTTTGGTTCACATAACAGTTCTGGTAGAGCCTACAGAAGGAGTTGGGCACCACACTCACTATGTGCACTTTCCATCCTCAAACTGATGGTCAATATGAGAGAGTCATTCAAACACTAAAAGACATGCTGAGGTCTTGTGCCCTTGACTTCAAGGGAAATTGGAGCAAATACCTACACTTGGCGGAGTTTGCCTATAACAGTTATTAGACAAGTATAAAAGTGACTCCATATGAAGCTATCTATGGGAGGCCCTGCAGATCACCAACTTGTTGGGCTGAACTTGAGGACCACGTGCTTACTGGGCTCGGTCTAGTGGAGGAGATAAACAATAAAGTAAAACAGATCCATAAGAAATTGGCCACAACACAAAGTAGAAAAAAGAGTTATGTCGATAAAAGGAGAAGGTCCCTTGAGTTTTAGGTGGGTGATAGAGTGTTCTTGAGGATAAGTCTTCAGAAAGGAATCAAGAGGTTCAGATACAAAGGAAAGTTATCACCCAAATTTATTGGTCCATTCAAAATACCTAGAAGAATTGGAGAATGTGCCTACGAGTTAGATCTACCAACCAGAATATCCTCAATTCATAAGGTGTTCATGTGTCAATGCTGAGGAAGTATGAACTTGACCCCTCTCACAAATCATTTGGGAAGAGGTAGACATCTAAGACAATGCCACGTATGAATAAGTAGTAGTTAGGATCCTTGACCATGAGCTACAAAACTTGAGAACGAAAGACATTCCCTTAGTCAAAGTTCTCTGGAAGCATCATAGAGTAGAAGAGGCAAGTTGGGAGCTAGAAAGCGATATGAAGAACAAATACCCAGACCTCTTCACCAAAAATATTTGACTATATAGTATTGAAATGAATAAATACAAATTTCGAGGACAAAATTTATTTTAAGGGAGGTAAATTATAATACCCTGAAAAAGTTTTCGAATATTAAGAATATAGAAATGAGTTCATTAAATTGTGAAAACACATTAAATACCCAAGAGTAGAATGATAATTTTGTCTTTTAGGGGTAGAACGACAATTTTGCTTTTTAGGGGTAGAATGATATTCATATGAAAAGTTAAAAAAAATAATTACCACTATCCTAATTATCCCATAAGTAATTTCACAAAAAATAAAATAAAATACATTAAAATATGAATAGTGGAATAGGGTGGTGAGATATATTAAATTATGATTAGTAGGGTGGTGGGATATATTAAAATATGAATAATGGAAGGAGGTGATTGGCTAAGGATGCCTATAAATAACACAATTCTCTTCTCCTTAAACCATCCCATCTTATTATTCTTTTTTTATTCTTAAGAGAAAGAGAGTCTCTTCATTTTTCTTCTTAGTTCTTTTCTAGCTCAAGAGAAAAAAAGTCTCATTGTTCTTTCCTTGAGTGAAGAAAGCAGGTTGAAGACTTAAAAAGGCTTAGAATACTAAGATCAAAAGGATTTAAACATTAAAGGTGGGGATGAATACCTATACTTTTAATTATTTTTGTTCTAAATATGAAGCATGATTGATTGTTTACTTTTATTGAATGTTTAAAAGCATGCTAGAGATATGTTTAACAGTTATTAGGATGATTCATTGTCTTTTATAGTGTTGGTAGCATGTTGTATGATTCATGAATATCAAATATTGCTTAGATGATATGCTATATATACCTTGCGAAGCTTATTAAATGTGTTGTTCATTTATATCTAGAATAATAATACTATGAGTATGATAGTGGTTACTAAATAAAGATGATTAAGAGATGTAACCATGTACTAGAGCGTTGCTGCTAACTCTGTGGCAGTGGTCTAGTGTCACCATGGATGTTTTCAACCCAAGGCGTGGTCTTAATGCTACTATGGCAGTAATAAGATGAGATTGATAGTCAAGTTGAGACTTCACTCCTAAGATAGGGTCATAAATAGTTGACTAGCCTATGGGTGTTACTTTCGAAATTCTGGGCTTAATGGGGGATACTGAGGAACGTCCGTTCAGTATTAACGTCAACTCAAAACAATTGAACTATTGAATCACATAATGCTTGATATGTATTTGCATGTTTGCATGTTTTAGACTCTAATAATGCTTGAGATGTATTGTGTATGATTCACTAGGCTCTTGAGCTCACTCCACTCACTCTTTTTTAGGTAACCATTGAAGATACTTGTACTGACAAGTAATACAAAAATAGTTATCAGTAATGCTATGCCTCTTAGTTGAGAACGTTTCAAAAAATAAACTTTTTATTTTCTATTTTCCTGTTGTAGGGCATGTGACCCACCATGTTTAACTCTGTTTATTAGTTGGAGGTCGGCTGTTGAGCTAGATATTAGTTGTTGAAACTCGGCCATGGGGCCCAAAATTTGTTATCAATTTCAATATTAAATCAAAGTTTTTTTTAGTTTTTATATGATCCTAAGGTTAGTGTTAATCTATTTCTAAGCCAGTTTATTTATACACTTTTGTACCTTGGGATATGGTTTGGTGCAACCAGGAGATGAGATGATTGATGCAAGAAATAGTAATATCCCGGTTCTCAAGTAGAAAATAGTAGTGGTTGCATACGAATGTAATTATGTCTCAAGCTGCGAGATAAATACGTCGCCTATTATGAATGTTAAAGGTTTGAGAGTCGGGGTGTTACAACATGGCACTAGGTTTGAAGAACAATTGTGTAATATAATTGAGAAAAGTAATATCGAGACTCTCCATACACTCTTGGTTTATAAAATAAAATGGTTTTCAAAATAAGGGCATCAACAATGGTTAGACTGCTTCTGAGTTTGATGTCTTTGCCACATCATTAACTTATTAAACTCATGTTTATTAGACTATAATTTATAATGATTCAAGTTTATGTGGCTGCATTGCACGAGACCCACAATCACATCAACCCATTATTTTTTAATATTTCATTAATAAAACACATATTCTTTTCATAATACACATTATTCACATTTATAATTTATAATTTAAAATATCGCATGTTAAAATTATGTATTTTTTAAATATTACTTTTTTATTTTAAGAAATTAATAAAAATATTATTTTTAACATTTATTAAAATATCACTTTTTTAATTTTTAAAAATATTATATATGTATATAAATTATTTATTTTTTAAAATATATTAATTATTATATATGTATATATTTAAATTAAAATTTATTTATTTTAATTAATATTTTGTATATTAAGTTTTTTTTTAATTATGAAAATGACACATGCTGTTGTGTACTGCAATAGCATTATAAAAAAATCGGTTGTGCCGCTACTACAGTCACAGCAATGACACGGCGATCAAGAAAATTAAAAAAGCTACTTTCAGCATTGGATAAAATATCAAACGCTCAACCCGATGGACAGATGCCCATGGTGGGCGTTTGACCACAGTGGGCTTAATGAGCGCCAACAGTTGGAGTTGCTTTAAGGTTGTCACAATAGGCGTTTTCCTATTTTTAAAGGCATTTTTGTCTATACATGTTTATCTGGTTTTGTCTAGTTGGAAAAAGTGGGTTTGGAAATTAAAATTATAAAACGAGGCCAGGTAGAAAAGAAATTGTCGACTATTTGGAAAATAGGTCTTAGTTCAAACCAGAAAGTATCTAAATATACATACATACATACATACATATATATATATATATATATATTCCAAGAAAACAACTAATATATGGGCCTTTTTCTAACATATAATATCTTTTTCAGCACAAATTTTTTTTTTCTTCATTTTCAGTCCTGCTTGAAGCATATATACATATATGTGCATGTACAAAGCTAGCAATATTACTTTCTTTCTTGCCTGTTTTTATATAAAACACACTGCTAAATTGACTTTTACAGATTTTTTTTTACATGATAGCAACATTTATAATTATAAATAAATGAGCACATAGTTAAAAGAAACATAATATTTATTCATTTAATAGTTAGAATTATTAAAATTAAATTTAATATTTTCATATGGTTTTTTTTTAAATAATTTTCTGCCTTTCTTTTATATATATAACAACCATACCCATCTACCTACATTGGCTAGTGAGGGAATAATATGAGGATGATCACGTTTAGTATATATATAAAGAGAAGCTATCTGAGAGCACAATTAGAATGAATAGTTACAAATTATGATATAGGAAAAAGGGACAAATTTAAAGTAGGTAATCTATCTCTTACCATATGGAGAATGCCTATTTCAAAACTTGAGTCCTAAAAACAGCTATATGCTACAAAGTATCAAGGATTGTATAGGTGTGTATGTAACTTAATTTGACCTATTTATTTTGGTTGGGTTGGGTTAGGTTTGATAAGGAAAAAAAATTAGGGAAAAACACATTCTATACAAGAAAATAAAAACAATTATATAAATACCACTATATATATATCAGAAACTTAATATAAAAAAAATACTAAAAACTATTTATTAATAAGTATTAGTGTAACATTAGTATACAACCAATATAATATTGGTATAACATTTAATTTATAAATAATGGTATAACATTAGTATACTATTAGTATAATATTAATATATAGTGTTGTAAAAACTATCATTTAACAATTATTAGTTTTTCAAAAGTTGGTATACAGTTGATATAACATTTAACTTATAAACAATAGAATAAAATT
>JAJIYU010011957.1:0-14934 GCA_030144865.1 Tinospora cordifolia
AGTACCTCCTTAGAGTGAAATATAGCTTTTCTTAGCCAATTTCATTGGACTTTTGGACTTCAAGGGAACTTACCCACCAACCAAGTACTTTGGTCTTAAAACCATATGAACATGGCATTGATGATATGATTTCTCAAACATGAATCAAAATTGAAATACTGAAGTAAACATTTAAAATTCTAGAACTGAAGTTGAAAATCTTTGAATTCAGTGAAAAACACACAACGATGAGCATGCCATAAATTCAAATAAGAACAGAAGGGTGTTTTAGAAATCACTTCCACCTTGTGATGCTTTTCTTCCAAAATTTTGGCAGTAATTCCCCTCGCGTACTAGTGTCAATGAAGATCATCCAATTTAATTCTCCAATTCGAAAGCTTCTCACACACACAAGAAGGGAAAGATGGGAAAAGGTGCCAAGAAGAAGGCTTTAACAAAATAAGAGGAGAATTCAACTCTTATTTTTTGGAATGAATGAAATTATGAACCTAGGGGGGTTTATACAGGTTTTTCAAGGAAAAAAAAATAGAAAGTTTTGAGTTGTTCTTGGAGTAAAACACCTAATTAGTCTACAATTTAGTACTTTCTAATTTTTAGAGGAGAATGAGTATTTTAAGGATTTTTTCGAATTTTAGAAATACTTTTCGAAATTTAGAAACTATTTTTTGGAATATTTGAATTTTTTTTGTATTTTTTGTTATTTTTTCAAAAAATTTTGTTTAATTTTTCGGATCCATTAATCTGGTTCCTAGGATTTTCCTCGAGACATGCGTTCTGGTTCGATCGGAGTTGTTGGATTGATCTCGAATCAATCAACAAAAATCGAATTCTCGATCTCAGCCGTTGGATTTCCTCGAGCACATCAATGATCGTGATCTAATCAAAACGACTTTGATCTGAACCGTCCGATGATCCTCGAGCGCTGCACTGTTAGCGATTATCTAACACGGCTTTGATCTGGTCTGTCCTATGGTCCTCGAGCGCAACATTGTTCGCGATCTCTCAACGCGGCTTCGATCACGACCGTTGATGATTCTTGATCACGGTGTGCAGATCTGATTTCGTGATCAACGAATCCCATTCTGTCTGCACGATCGTCCTCGAGTCATGTACTTGGATCTCTGGCCGTTCGATTGTGACGATCTAGTGCTCTTGTGCGTATATGCGGTTCTGATCGTGGTCGTCAGATCATGATTTAGATTCTAGATCTACGGTTCACAGTATTTTGAGTTTATTTTTGATTTTTCAACCGAATTTCTTGCTTTCTTTTTGAATCTTTGCCAAATCTCGATCTCGATTGACTTTTTAATCTTGTTTTCATAAAAAATTGCACATATCCTTGTATTTTTGGCTATGATATCCCATTTTATGCATTATAATCATATTTTTTCTTCCAAAAATTGCTTAAATTGATTTTTTATCCCTCATTTGGATAACTAGGACTTGCTAAAATTCTCATTTGTCAATTTTGTGTAATTTTCTAAGTAAAAATTCAATTTTTCATATGAATTTGTTTTTTTTTGAGATGTTACAACCTACCATCCTTAGAAAAAATTTCATCCTCGAAATTTGTACATATTTTGGTATTCCTTGTGAATAGATGCGAGTACTTGGTCTTCATCTCGCTTTCGAGTTCCCATGTCGCTTCTTCGACCCCGTGGTGGTTCCACAACCCTTCACTAATGGGATATCCTTTGTTCTTAGATTCTGTACCTCATGGTCAAGGATTCTGACTGCTGTTTCCTCGTAGGTAGCAACAATTTGAATATTCACCTCTTCCCAGTGAATGATGTGAGAAGCGTCAGCTTCGTATTTCCTCAACATGGATACATGGAATACGTTATGTGCTGAAGTCATCCGGTTTGGTAGATCCAACTCATAAGCACATTTTTCGATTCTTCTAAGTATTTCAAAGGGTCCTACAAACCTCGGAGATAACTTCCCTTTGAATCCGAACCTTTTGATACCCTTCTGAGGACTGATCCTCAGAAATACTTTGTCCCCAACTTGAAACTCTAATGGTCTTCTCCTTTTGTCTATGTAGCTCTTTTGACGGCTCGGGCGCAGTAGTCAGTCTATTTTGTATTAACTTGACTTGGTTGCTCGTTTCTTCCACCATGTCTGGCCCAGTTAATACTTGATCTTCAAGTTCAGCTCAATAGGTAGGTGATTTGCATGGTCTTCCATAAATAGCTTCAAATGGAGCCATTTTTATGCTTGCCTGATAACTATTGTTATAGGCAAACTTCTCCAAGTGTAAGTACTTGCTCCAATTCCCCTTGAAGTCTAGAATGCAAGCCCTCAACATATCTTCCAAAATCTGGATAACTCTCTCAGACTAACCATCTGTTTGAGGGTGAAAGTCTATACTCATGGTGAGCTTAGTACCCATCTCCTTCTGTAGACTCTACCAGAACTGGGAAGTGAAGCGAGAGTCTCTGTCAAACACAATAGACTTGGGTACACCATGCAGTCTGATGATTTCTTTCACATAGATTTTTCCCAGCTTGCTGACTTGGTCTGTGGATCTGATTGGCAAGAAGTGGGCCACGTTGGTGAGACGATCCACTATTACCCAAACAATGTCTTCTCCTTTTTGGTTCCTGGGTAAACCACTGACGAAGTCCATGACAATGTTATCCCACTTTCATTCAGGGATTGGAAGTGGTTGTAACATTCTAGAGGGTTTCTGGTGTTCTGCTTTCACTTGTTGGCATGTTAAGCACTTAGAAACATATTTGGCTATGTCCCTTTTCATTCCTCTCCACTAGTAGGTTTTCTTGAGGTCCTGGTACATCTTATCCCCACCAGGGTTCATGGTATACTTAGTCTGATAAGCTTCATCAATTATGATTTGCTTACTCTGTCCTAGGAAGCCACTTGTCTTGCTTCTGTTCATCCCTGATCCGATGTAATAGGTCCGGTTGGCAAGATATATTGTAAAGATAGGCTTTTTTTCTCCATTAAGGTTTACACCCAACCTAAAATCTTCAATTAACTGGTACATCTGGCCTTTTTCTTCCTCCTGTTGGTTGAACTTCCTACTCAAAGCATCGGCCACCACATTGGCCTTCCCCGGATGGTAGTGTAGTTGAAAATCATAGTCTTTCAAGAATTCCATCCATCTCCGTTGGCTGAGGCTCAACTCCTTCTGGCTGTAGATGTATTTCAAGCTCTTGTGATTTGAAAACAGCTCAAATTTGTCTCCATAAAGGTAGTGTCTCCAAATCTTTAAGGCAAACACAATGGCCACTAGCTCTAGGTTGTGAGTAGGGTAATTTCTCTCATGGACCTTTAGTTGTCTCGAAGCATAAGCAACTACTTGTCTTTCCTGCATCAACACTGCTCCAAACCCACTCAATGAAGCATCGGTATAGAGTATGTAAGTAACATGAAGAGTTGGGGTAACTAGAACAGGAGCTGTAGTCAATCTTGTCTTCAGTTCTTGGAATGACTGTTCACATTTCTCATCCCACTGGAACTTAAATCCTTTTCTGGTCAACTTAGTCATAGGTTCTGCCAACTTAGAAAAGTCCTTAATGAACCTTTTGTAGTAGCCTGCCAAGCCCAAGAAACTTCTGATTTCTGTTACTGTCTTGGGTTGCTTCCAGTTCATAATAGCCTCCACTTTCTCTGGATCTACAGAGATGACTTTTGCTGACACAACATGGCCAAGGAACTTCACAATTTCCATCCAAAACTCGCACTTCTGAATTTAACATATAGCTGGTTCCTTCTGAGAGTTTCCAGCACGATCCTCAAGTGTTCTAGGTGTTCAGCTTCTGACTTAGAGTAGATTAGGATATCATCCATGAATACCATTACAAATTGGTCAAGGTACTATTTGAACACTCGGTTCATCAAATCCATGAAGGCAGCCGGGGCATTGGTCAAACCAAATTGCATCACGGTGAACTCGAAGTGTCCATATCTTGTCCTGAAGGCAGTCTTGTATATGTCAGACTCACTGATTCTCAACTGATCATAACTCGACCTAAGATCAATTTTAGAGAAATGAGTGACTCCTCGTAATTGATCAAATAGGTCGTCAATCCTTAGTAAAGGATATTTATTCTTTACTGTAGCTCAATTCAACTTTCGATAGTCGACACAAAATCTCATAGAACCATCCTTCTTCTTCACGAACAATACTGGAGCTCCCTAAGGTGATTCACTTGGCGTGATGAAACCTTTCTCCTTGAGCTCATCTAGTTGAGTTTTCAGTTCAATTAGTTCTACTTGTGCCATCCTACAAGGAGGTATGACTATAGTGTTGGTTCCAGGGTGAAGTTCGATCTTGAATTCTAACTCTCTAGCAGGTGGTAGTCCGGATAAGTCAGCTGGAAACACATCCTCGTACTCCCTAACCACTGCTAAGTCTTGTATCTTCTTTAGTTCAATAGGCTCTTCTTCCGAAAGTTCCTCAAACTCATCCGTCTGCTTCAAGCAATTCAGCAAGGCTAGGGTTGGACTTCTTGGTAGTCTCTGCATATCCCCACAAATTTTAAAGATCTCCCCAGAAGGTAATGTTATAGTTACCCATCTCTTAGGAGAATCTATCTGGGCCTGGTAGTGATCTAACCAATCCATCCCCAAGATTACATCATAGCCATAGAAAGGTAGGGTATATAGGTCAACTGTTAAGAGTTTATCCCCAAACCTTAGGTCACAACTACACATTCTTTTTGAAGTCACTATGGTCCCTATTGGTGTGGACACATTTAAAGTTACAGGTAGTGTTTTCGTCACAAGTTGTAACCTATCAGCTAGTTCTTCAGAAACAAAGGATTTAGAGGCACCTGAGTCAAACGATAGTTTCATAGCAACATTGAATAACAGGAACATACCTTCCACTGCAAGGACCTGGTCTTCCTGGGCCTCAATCGCGAACACTCTAGCCTGGTTCTGACCACGGCCTTGGTTTTGCCCCTGATTGGCATTCTGATTCTGTCTGGCCTGAGGGCACCCATTCTGACTTCCTCCCTGGGTGTTCTGTTGTTGATGTTGTTGTTTGGGAACCTGAGTTGATGCTGTTGGGCAGTTTTTAGCAAGATGCTCCCTTTGTCTGCATACAAAGCACAATCCCAGCCTCTTAGCCTGCTCCCTTGCCTCATCCTTGTTCTGCTCCTGTTTCTGTGGTGCGTTCCCACCATTCTTACTTTTCTTCTGAGCCCCTTGGTTATTTTCATTCCCAAGCCTGTTGTTCTTTCCCATCAACCTTTGCTCCAGGTTGAGCTCTTGTTCCATAATTAAAACCGTTCTACAACTTCCTTATAGGTTCGGAGGCCCAATGTCATGATAACCTTTCGGATCTCGATCTTGAGACCCTGTGCAAATCTGTTGGCTTTCATCCTTTCTTCCTGGATCAATTCTTGAGAGACTTTGGCCGGCTCAATAAATTTCCTCTCGTATTCAATTACTGTGAGATCGCTCTGATTGAATCTCATGAAGTCTTCTTGCAACTTTCTGAGAGTTGCCTCCGGAAAGAATTTGTCATAAAATTTTTCTCTGAACTCTTCCCATGTCATGGTCGCAATGTTAGTGTTGGGATCCATCTGCATCATTCTCCACCATCCACGGGCTGGTCATTTGAAATGGTGTGTGGCTAGTGCTACGCGTCGTGAACCCGTCACCTTCAGCACATTTAGTAACTCTTCCATCTCCTGGTACCAGTGATCAGTAGAGATGCAGTCAATAGTTCCAGCAAATGAGGGAGGGTGTAGCTTTTGCAAATCTAGCAGCATCTTCTTCTGTCTTTCATCTTCTAGGTCCTCTGGATTCCTTTGACGTTCTTGAGGTACTGGCGCTGGGACTTGGACTGGAGTAGGCTCAAGTGCTTGAGGCTGCGGAGCCACCTGAGGGATTATCTGTGGAAGTATCCTCCTCAGTTGATCTAGTACCCTCTGTGACATTTCACTCATCATGGCTTCCATCTATGCCTCCATTCGTGCTTTCATCCAAGTAGGCAGTTCCTGTTGTTGTTGTTTAGTCTCCTCAGAGGTGGTGGATCGAGTTACGTACCTTCTAGCTCCAGCCATTTTCTTGTAAAATTGAGTAAAGTGTTAGTATGTGTCAAATATTTGTGCTATCATGGCTCTGATTCAGTTTCTAGGTTATCGATCTGTTCAGTGGCCTAAAGTCTTTCTTTTAGGTTCTTTTCATGCATGGGTATAGGATTTGGTCTCAAAGCAATAAACAATAAAGCATGCATATCACACAATCATACAATCAATCTAGCACAACAAGGTTCCAAGCTTCTACCTAAGCTTTCATGTTCAAGTGTCTCATACCACTCTACCCCTTCCACTTAGGTTTTCACCCAGAACAGAGTCGCACCCAAACAATTTCGCAAATGTCTCGATAACTAAGGTTCTCGAGCCCACTATACTCCACCGTCCCATACCAGGGAGCATAGAGAAACCTGTTTTGCCACAGTTACCAATCATTCACCACACATGGTCCATCATTCTCCGAGTCTAGGCTTCCACCATACCCTCAAATTCCTATGCATCCCATACTACATAGAAGCCAAAAGATACAGAAGCTTCCCGGTCTTGTGTCCTTAGCAAACAATTTTCTGTTTTCACACAAGTTTCCGTCTCTAGCCTATGTCCTAGAGTTTTATGCTTTTGATCCACTATGTCATTATGGCTACACCCGTTTCTACCTAAGGTCTTTTCAATGGACCTAGGGTTCGGTTCTGGTTGACTTACAACCTCTGTCTAGTCAAGATATGACCTTTGACATCTTTTTCGACTTCTAATCAATTTCTTGCCCTAAATTTTTCACCTTCTAATTTCTTTTATCAAAAATAAGAGTGTTCTTCAACTCTGACTACTCATATAAGCTGGTGGGATAACATCCAAATTGGGCGGCGAGATCGAAGTCTGCTTAGCAACCGCACTTTCTAGGGTGGGATAACCCACCTCCCTTTCAATGTTTAGCTTTACTCGGGACAAGGCTTACCCACTATTAGCTCAACTTGTAGTCTTTGTATCCAAACAAAACATTTCAAAACATATCTTTCCTTCTTGAAAACACTTTCTAAAACATTTTTCAATTTCAAGAATAGAAGGTAGGGCATTCTAAATTCAATTCAATTCAAGGTCAAACCCTAAGTTTGAGTTTCTCATTCTGGTCCAATGTTTCTACTAACTGGGCTCTGATACCTCCTTTGGTATCAAAGGAAACTTTCTATTCTTGGCCTAACAACTAATGCCCAGGCTTTGATACCACACTTGTAACACCCCAACCCCCGTATCTTTTAAGTAGTGTACATTGCCACTGTTATCTTGACAGTGGACTTAACAAACAGCGGGTCGGGCCGGTGCTACATTACAAGCGACACACACTTGTTCTTTTCTTTTTCAATATCTCGTGCCTTTGTATGTAAATCAAGAATACAAAATTTTCAATAAAATTAAGGCAAATTAAAAGAGATAAAGAAATTTAAACTATTTTATTCATAATAGAAATTGAGAGTACTAAACTCCAAAAAAAAACTAATTGTTACAGCGGAAGACTTCAAAATAATTTTCAGTAGAAAAACATAAAAAAAAACTTTGGGCAACATGCCCTAAAAATTCAAAAAAAAAATTATAATACTGTAGACACTTTCTAAGAAACTATCTATATTCAACAGCTCCATGGGCTCATGTTCCTGAAAAATAAGAAAGGAAGAGTGAGCACATAGCCCAGTGGATCCTTTTCAAACAACCATCTTTCATATTCAAACTCATAACACAATCATAATTCAAACACTTGCAATCATTAGGCGTTTCAAACACTTGCAATCATTAGGCGTTTCAAACAATAATTTGTTTAAGTCGAGTCTCAGACCAAAAGGGCCTTTAATCCCTTGATGTTCTTACAAAGTACCTCCTTAGAGTGAAATACAACTTTTCTTAGCCAATTTCATTGGACTTTTGGACTTCAAGGGAACTTACCCACCAACAAAGTACTTTGGTCTTAAAACCATATGAACTAATCATATGAAAAGAACATCCATAGTAACCCACATGTTTATTATGATGGTACGTGGTTATTTTCTCCATCGTCTTTGATTAATTCTCATATCATGATCTCATAAAATAAACTTCAGAGTATGAAATCAAACTAAATTTCAGAATATATACCCAGTCAATTCATGATACACTCATAAAACATGCATCATACTTTAATTTAAAAGCCTAAGCATGATATTAACATGACATGGATGATATGATTTCTCAAACATGAATCAAAACTAAAATACTGAAGTAAACATTTAAAATTCTAGAACTGAAGTTGAAAATCTTTGAATTCAGTGAAAAACACACAACAATGAGCATGCCATGAATTCAAATAAGAACAGAAGGGTGTTCTAGAAATCACTTCCACCTTGTGACGCTTTTCTTCCGAAATTTCGACAACAATTCCCCTCGCATACTAGTGTCAATGAAGATTGCCCAATTTAATTTCCCAATTCAAGAGCTTCTCAAACACACAAGAAGGGAAAGATGGGAAAAGATGCCAAGAAGAAGGCTTTAAGAAAACAAGAGGAGCATTCAACTCTTATTTTTTGGAATGAATGAAATTATGAGCCTAGGAGGGATTTATATAGGTTTTTCAAGGAAAGAAAATAGAAAGTTTTGAGTTGTTCTTGGAGTAAAACACCTAATTTGTCTACAATTTAGTACTTTCTAATTTTTAGAGGAGAATGAATATTTTTAGGATTTTTTTTTGGATTTTAGAAATAATTTTTAGAATTTAGAAACTATTTTTTGGAATTTTTGAAAATTTTTTGTATTTTTCATTATTTTTTCGAAAATTTTTGTTTAATTTTTTGGATCCGTTAATCTAGTTCCTATGATTTTCCTCAAGACACGCGTTCGAGTTCGATCAAAGCCATTGGATTGATCTCGAATCAATCAACAGAAATCAAATTCTCGATCTTAGCTGTTGAATTTCCTCGAGCGCATCAACGACCGTGATCTAATCAAAACGGCTTTGATCTGGACCGTCCGATGATCTTCGACGTAGCATTGTTCGCGATTAAATAACACGACTTTGATCTGGTCTGTCTGATGGTCTTCGAGCGCAACATTATTCGCGATCTCTCAACGCGGCTTCAATCTCGTTCGTTGATGATCCTCGATCACGGTGTGCGAATCTTATTTCGCGATGAACAAATCTCGTTCTGTCTGCACAATCATCCTCGAGTCACGTACTTGGATCTTTGGCGGTTCGATCGTGACGATCTAGTGCTCTCGTGCGTATATGCGGTTCTGATCGTGGTCGTCAGATCATGATTTTTATTCCAGATCTACGGTTCATAGTATTTTGAGTTTATTTTTTATTTTTTAACCAAATTTTTTGCTTTCTTTTCGAATTTTTGCCAAATCTCGATCCCGATTGACTTTTTAATCCTGTTTTCATAAAAAAATTGGACATATCCTTGTATTTTTGGCTATGATATCCCATTTTATGCATTATAATCATATTTTTTTCTTCCAAAAATCCCTTAAATTGATTTTTTTATCCCTCATTTGGATAACTAGGACTTGCCAAAATTCTCATTCGTTAATTCTGTATAATTTTCTAAGTAAAAAGTCAAATTTTCATATGAATTTGATTTTTTTTTTCGAGATGTTACAACAATCAAGTGGGGTTATATATGGAATCATGTCTCATAGTTTCTAGACCATATAAAGCGTCTACTAATGTGGGTGTACTAAATTATTTGCATGGGACATGGGATCATTTTACAAGGATTCAAATAATGGACACGTCCCATGGAGCTTTGGGCAGGGTAGGGTGCATATGATCATGGTGTTCCACCCATGTGAATTGCACATGTTAGGGGTGGCTATGACTTCATGGGTTGACAAAAATTAAATTAAAATTAATATCTCCTTATTTACATGGAATTATGATTTATACACTATAGTTTTGGAATCACATGAACCTAATGCACATTTTAAGGTATG
The DNA here is from genome assembly GCA_030144865.1 of Tinospora cordifolia. Lineage (NCBI taxonomy): Eukaryota > Viridiplantae > Streptophyta > Magnoliopsida > Ranunculales > Menispermaceae > Tinospora > Tinospora cordifolia. The sequence continues at coordinate 9,969 of JAJIYU010011957.1, forward strand.
GTTTGACCTTAGGTGATTTTCTTTCAAAAACTTTCCTTATTTAAGACCCATTGAGGTTACTAGGCAAATGAAAATCCAAATCTTGGCCAATTGTTTTGATTTTCTGATATGTCATTCATTTTGTTAGTTTATGTCATTCCTTTTCGTTTTGGATCATTTTGATCCCCCGAAGTACCCTAAATGACAAGTCTTTCTAATTTGGACCCTTTGAAGGGCGTTTGGCAAATGAAAACCCTAAACTTGACTAATTGTTCTAATTTTTAGGTATGTTGTCCCCTTAGTTGGTTCATGTCACCTTAATTTATTTCAAGTTGTTTTGGGTCCCTAAGGGGCACGAAATGAGAGTTTTGGAACCTGTCAGATTTAGCCCTGAAATGAGTCCGATTTCATTTTGCACCCAAATTACACTAAATAAATGATAAGTTTCATTTGATTGAGTATAGAGAATTTAGGGTATTGCATGCTCTCATTCTTCTCATCCCAAAACAAGAGTTGAAACCCTCCTCTTAGCTTATTCTAGCATTCTTCTTAGCATCCCTTCTCACTTTTCTTTTCTCTCTTGTGTCAAAAGTTTTGATTTCAATGTTTTAGAGAGTGTTTGAAGTGATTTTTGCTAGTGTGTGCAAGTGCTAGACGTTGGGGGGGAAGCTTTACTAAAAGTTTTGAAGGAACCACTACTAAGGTGGAGGGGATTTCTAGAACACAATTTTCTTATTTTGAATTCCTAGCATGTTCATGCATGTTTAGTTTAGATTTCAGCATGTTTAATATCAGTTATTAGCATGTTTAATCATGTTTTATTTCCAATTTAGCATGTTTTTACGTTCTAATAATTCATGAGAGCATGCAATATTTAGAATCATGTTTAGGATTTATTTTAAAGTTTCAAGCGTGCCATATGATGTTTCCATGCTTTCTCGGTTGTTTAAAATTCAAAGATTTATATTCTGAATTTCTTTTCATGATTATGTGATTTTAAACATGAGATAGTGAAGATAAGAACCACGTACTGTCATAGTGACCCATATGGGTGCTATGGGTGTTCTTAACACATGCTTGGAGTGTGTGGCGGCAAAGTACAACTAAGGGATACTTGGTATGTTATATCCAATAGAAAGTAACAAAGAAATGTCTTTCCACCCTAAAAAGGGGTGTCTTCCACCCTAAAGAGGGGTATCTAAATTAAGAACATCAAGGGAGTAGAACCCCTTTTAGTCATAATGTCAACTTGAACCAATTTGATGTATGAATCACTTAATGTTTGAAAGTGTGTGAATTCAGATGTATTAGAAATTTGAAATAATAAGCTAGTTGTTTGATGGATGATCCACTGGGTTGTGTGCTCGCCCCTCTTTATTTTTCAGGAAATTGAATCACGAAGACCATGGAAATCTGATAGCAGCTATATTTAGAAAGTTTCTATTTTTGGAATTCCTTTTTAATGTAAGGGCATGTTGCCCAATTTTGAGTAAGACTTCCGCTGAATTTTTGTTTTAAAATTTTGAGTTATGTACTCTTGATTATGAATTCAATAATGTACTTCTTTATTTTCTTTAATAAATAAAGAGTTAGAAATATTTCTTTTTCTACTTGTAATGCCTTACTGAATTTAAAGTTGATCAAATTGGGTGAGACACTCATAAAAGGTTCAATAAGAGTTAGAATAAAGGAATCGAGATGCAAGTTGTGTACTTGTAATTGTAACATAGGACCCGACCCTGTGGATAAGTCCGCTAAGAATAAAGTGGCTAAGTCCAAGAGAGTTTCTTGGGGGTTAGGGGTGTTACAATACTCGTTTAAGTCCATGAAAATAATATATCACATGCATTTTAATTTTGAGACCAAAAATCCTGTACCCAACAACATTAGACGACCTTAAAACCCTTAGATAGAACTTCAAAACATGAGCTGATAGGTCACTAAACAAGCGAGAACCTATAGACATGAATCCAGGGTCATGATAACACAAACAAAACGAAAATGTGAGGAAACAAATACTGAAAAGGCTTTCAACTTGTAGATAATAAGCAGATCCAAGATATATGTTATCAGAGCTGCTACGTCTGAGGAGACTGTACCACGAGGACACGAGGCACAAACTTGTATTTCTGAGAGTCAGATTAAGAATATGATGACAAAATCACTAGGAGGGTCATGGAATAGGTTATGAGGGCATTACTTCAGATGATACCCCAAACAATGCCACAATTGCAAGTACAGGAACAGATTCCAGTGTAATAACTACTGCTAGTACTTGAGGTCCCAGCTCATTAGAGGGCACAAGAAGATAGGAAAAACAAAGAACAAATAGACATGTTGATGGAGTTATAAAAAACTCTGCCCATCTCAATTTGATGGAACTTCTAACTCCATGAAGGCAGACTGCTGGTACCAGGAGGTGGATGAACACGTGGATGTGTTAGGGGCAACGGGTCTTCAAATAGTGGCACTAGCTACACATCAGTTTAAGGGACAAGCTTGGAGTTGGTAGAGGATGCTAAAGGCAGATCCAAACGCTAACGTTAGAGAGATGAATTGGGAGTAATTCAAGAAAGTATTCTATGAGAAGTTCTTCCCAGATGCTACCTTAAAGAAGATGCAATTTGATTTCATCACGTTAACCCAGAGGGACGTGACGGTTGCCGAGTACGAGGTCAAATTTACTGAATTGGCCAAATTTTCACCTGAACTGATCAGGGAGGAGAAAATGAAGGTCAATTGATTTGGAGAGGGTTGTAAGATCAAGATTCAAAAGTGATAATTCCAGTGGACCTGAGACATACAGAGACATTCTGGAAAGGGCATTGATATTGGAACAACAACTCAACTTTGAACAGAAGTTGATGAATAAGAATGAAAGGTCGAAAAATGATAAAGACCACCAAGGAGCTCAAAAGAAACAAAACACCCATCAAAAGAACAATCAAAATAAGGCATTCCACGCACAAAACCAATCTAATCAGACTAAAGGGGAGTGGAGAGAACTGGCTAAGCAACAAGGGTTGTGTTATCACTACAATCAACCATAACACATGGCGAAGTTTTTTCCTGCCAAAACCCTGGCTCCCTAACAACAACAACACAATCAGGGAGGAGGATAGAATGGACGCCCTCAACAACAACAGCCCTGGCAGAACAACAACTAAGGAAAAAACAAGAACCAAGGTCGTGGGTACAACCAGGCTAGAGTGTTCGCTATAACTAACTTTTAAGAGGAGCCAGTCCCTACTGTGGAAGGTACATTCATGTTACTTAAAGTTGTTGTGAAATTGTTGTTTGATTTGGGTGCTATGAAATCCTTCATTTCTAAAAAATTGGCAGATAGGTTGCAACTAGTAACAAAGACATTATCAATGACTTTCAATTTATCCACACTCATAGGAACTACCATCACCTCAAAAAGAATATGTTGTTGTGACTTAAGGTTTGGAGATAAATTGATCTTTGTCGACCTCTGTATACTTCCATTTTATGGATATGATGTAATCTTGGGGATGGACTAGTTAAACTAGTATCAGGTATAGATAGATTATCCTAAGAGGTGAGTAACCATAACATAACACTACCATCGGGGGAAACTAATAAAATCAATGGTGATATGCAGATATTACCTATAAGGCCAATTATAGCCTTGTTGAACTACTTAAGTCAGAAAGATGAACTTAAGAAACTCTCTGAGGAGGACTCTGTAGAGCAAAGCAGGATCTAGAACTTAGAGATAGCTCGAGAATATAAAGACGTGGTCCCAGATAACTTACTCGGACTACTACCCTGTAACACCCCAATCCTCGTATCGTTAAACAATGGACATGACTACCATTCTCTTGACAACAGACTTAACCAATTGGCGGGTTGGGCCGGTGTTACTTTACAAGTAACACACACTTATTCTTCTCTTTTTCAATATCTGGTGCCTTTGTTTAAAATCCAAGAATACAAAATTTTCACTTTTATAAAATCAAGGCAATTTAAAAGAGATAAAGAAATTCAAACTATTTTATTTATAATAGAAAAACTTCTCAAAGAAAAACTAATTATTACAGCGGAAAACTTCAAAATGCTTTTCAATAGAAAAGCATAAAAACTTTGGGCAACATGCCTTTAAAAATTCTAAAAATAATAAGATAGAAACTGTCTAAGAACTATCCATGTTCAACTGTTTGATAGGTTTTTGTGATCACCCTAGGTCTTATAATGTATACACGTCAACATGAATTTTTAAAAAATTCAAAATAAATATAAAAATGAGTGGAAACTTGTTTTTAATTATCATTATATGATATTTAATCAATATAAAATTTATTAGAACATTTGGATAGCTAGAAACGTGCGCGAAAAAGTGTAAAAAATAGGGTACCTTGCTGCCGACCGCGGTCCGTGTTATGATGACCGCGGTCCGTGAATGTGAAAACCCAGAAAAATGCAAACAAACTGTAGACCGCGGTCATTGAGGGCCGACCGCGGTCAACAGTGGAAAAACTGCAGAAACGAGAACTAGGTTACATTGGTGACCGCGGTCCTTGAAGTGATGACCGCGGTCCGTAAAGGGGTGATCGCGGTCCATAAAGTGAAGACCGCGGTCCATGAAGAGAAAACTGTCCAATGACCGAGGTCCAAAAAGTGTGACCGCGGTCCGTGTTCGGGCTATATATGCATTTCAAGCGCAGATTTGCTCATTTTTCACTGAAATTGCTTGGGATTCGGAGGAGGCGACGGGAGAGCAACTCAAAGGTGAGTCTTGTGATTTTCTTTGAGTTTTCTTTAAGTTTTGAGTTAATCTAAGAGTATCTATCAATAGTTAGTAGATCAAAGTGATGAAGATCCGTTTTTGAACTTATTATTGTGAGTTTAATGGTTGGAAACCAAGTCAAATGGGATGAACTGTTGTTTATTCCCTTATATGTGTGTTTGGACACTAGTGTGATGAATTTAGGATGGTTATTTGGTTGTTGAAATGAAGGAGTTG
>JAJIYU010011958.1:0-14893 GCA_030144865.1 Tinospora cordifolia
ATAGGCATCTCTTCTTACATAAACATGAGTTTATCAAGGGTGATTTAGGGCCCGAAATCTATGCCGTGAGGCCTTCAGACATGGAATGTTCTGTAAGAGCGGGAGACTAGGCTGTGGCATTGGTGGTGGTGGCATCTTTGCAGTGGTAGACTTGGCGATGGTCGTGGGTTAAGAGGGATTAGATGGAGGATTGGGTGGATTGGAGGTGGTGAGGAGTGGCTTTATGCATGTATGCAAATGATCTGTGGTATTTAGTTTAACTCAGTCTTTGATCTAACCAAGTTTGTGTACGTGTGCGTGTGTATATGGTATAATTTTACTCGAAGAATGTCTTAACGCTATTTAGCATTTGTAGTGGTGAAATGCTGCATCCTGCACGTGTGTTAAGTCTCATCCGTTTTGTGATTTAGACTTGGTTTCTATATTCCATACCTTGAAAATATCAAAATCTTTTTGTTTGATTCAAAAGATTTTGAAGGCAGTCTCACTTTTTACTTTCTTTTTTGTAAAAAAGTAAATTTTTAAGCTTTTTGTCTGTTTGGGATTGTATTTTTGTTATTGAATTCCTGCTCCAAACGCTGGCTGTTTGAATGCAACACTTCAAATGGTAAATGCGTTAAAGAAGAATTCTCTTTTGCTGTTGATTGTTTACATTTTTAATGCATATTACTTCCATTGGTAGGCGGAGATTGATGTTTTGGAAAAAAATTGGTGTTGAACAGCAAGTTACATGAGAAAGTATGACAATGTACCTCATCTCATTGAGAACTGCCAACGATCTGTACTTATATGTTGTGGTCGTTGCTATTGTGTTTTTTCTTTTTTGAATGGGTTGGGCTTGAATCATTTCAACCCCTAAATTTAATCTTTTGGATCTTCATGGTTCTTATTTAACATTGTTGTCATCAGGAAATGCTGTTTGTAAGAAAACACTTCTGTTTTCCTTGCAAAAAACTAGGGTTCCACTGAACCACATCAAAAGGCTGCTGAGCTTCCTTTTAAGAGGGTTAGGGTTCGACAAAAGACTTTTGATGTACGGTAGGTAAAGGAGGTTTTGACCGCAAAGGATCGATCATTGCATTTAGATATGCAAAAGGAGTATTCTCCTTGGAAAATTTTACTTTCTAAAAGATCTTTGCTTATAAGAATTTGGGTTTTGATGAGAAGAAATGTTTCCAGGTTATTTTCTCGAAAGATTTTGGCCTTTTTCGGTTCATTTTTGAATAACAATGCTACAACAATATTGAACCTTCTCTACTGATATTTTTTTTTTCCTATTGTTTGTGTGTGTGTGTGTAGACAATGAATCAGCATTTCTTACGAACAGTGATAATTACCGTAAGCTACTTTTATAGGGGGCTGAATTAACTCTTTTGCCTTAATATAGCTTTTAATAATTGGTATAGGGTGCTGTTAAAACCTATTACTCTTTCGTACTCCCAAAAAAAAATAAAATTACAATAATAATGACAAAATTCTCCTCTTGAATAACCTCACCTCTTAGAAAGATTTGTCTTTTGAATTTTTCTTATTCATCAACATCATTATCATCTTTGATTTGGATATTAAACTCACAGGTGTTATTTCTTCAATAACAGATGTCGCATACAAAATTGGGAAAAATATGTTTGTATACATGAATATATTACAAAAAATTTTTGTATTATAATGTTATACATGTATTCAAAATTTAATTACAGAAATATGAGAAATCCTTATACATTTAAAAACTGTCTACAAATTTTAAATACAAAAATATTAAAAATATATTAACTATTTGTATATTTCTAGTATACAGTTGTTGTAATTAATAATAAACATATGGATGTATATTTTCTGTATACTTTTTTAATATTATTCGTATATTTTATGTATATTTTGTATATATAGTAATCTATATTTTTGATAATTATTCAACATCTTTGCAGAAAAATATTTTGTATATTTTTTATGACAATTTTTCATAAATAACTATAATCTGAACATACAATTAGATTCACAGTGTAAACTTAGATTAAAATGCACGTTAATATACATTACACTTGTAGAGTCTGATGGCAATTTTACTCAAAATAATTAAAATCATAATATATAAATATATATAAAACTTAGATTCAGATTACACCTGTCCATAAATATAAAATCAGAATCAGTAAAAATATAATTAGATTCATAGTACAAAGGAGGGGGCTAATATGTATGTTAATATACAATATTGTAGAACAGTACAGTTTTATAAATTGACTGGCTGTTCAATACAGATGAAGTATATCAATGTAACAAAAGAAAATAAAAAGAAAATAGGATGCACAACTTAAAATACAAAAAATAAAAAATGCGAACTATAAAAAAATATTTTGGTTATATTTTCTATATATTTATTTTATACAAAACCATTCCTCTCCTTTGAAATAAAACTCAAAAGCGGTTTCCCTGATTTAGCACTCACTGCTCTCTCTTTATTCTACTTTATCGAGCACAACTTGTACAACGTAGTTAACGAGTCCACAACAATTTAATTGATCATTACATGAAACTTAAATTTCCGCTGCAACATGAATTGTTCGAAAGAACAATAACCAGCATACATTATAGCATTCAGAGGACCAAACGAACAAAATGCGACAGCCCCAAATCCGGATCCGAAACGTCACCACTTTGCAGATCTTCAGATGACTTAACACAAGCTAATTTCTGCAATTTTTCAAAAATATCACTACACGATATTCTGATTTCAAATAACATGAAAAATAGTTATACGAATAAAAACTTCTCTAATAAATGATATTCTTGAAACTAAAATCAAAATATTAATAAAATTTAAAACAGAAAAATTTATAAAAGTATTTTTTAAATAACGACATTTTTTGTAATTTTTTTACAAAATTTAGTAATTTTTATACATTTTTCTGTGTATTCTGGGCTAGCGGCAAACCCAAAACAAAGGGCTCATCAGCTCGAGCCGACATGCCCAGACTCATAGTTGCAAGTCCAGTCGGGTTTGTCCTAACAAACCTTGTTATTGGATTCGATCCTTTCTCACTGAATCTCATTCTTTTTTTTTTTTGTGGGTTTCGAATGGATGACTCTTCTAGTAAATTGTCGCAGTAATTAAACTCATTTGTGGTCTTTTCTTTTGTGATTTTTTAGTATAATTCGAGTGGGACAAATCAATGCGTGAGGGGTTCAATTGGATTTGTATAAGGTTTAATGAGACCCAATTGAATCTCATAGATTTGATTATTTCTTACATATATTTGTGTGGTAAGTATGCATTCATAGTCCATTAAACTTACTTTCCACTTCATTCCAATGTCAAATGTAAAAGTAAAAAAAAAAAAAAAAAGTAAAAAAGTGGTCATCCAAGAAACCCTAAAACAAAAAGTTTGGTTAGACTCCACCGAACCTTAAGAATAAGATTGGTAGGGTTGAACTCTAGTAGATACCGCCCGGACCTGCTGGTATAGGCATAGGCACACTGGTTCAAACCGAAGATTTTTTTTTTTTCTTAAAAGCTCAAATATACATAAAAATCACATGAAAAATTATAAAAATAAATAAGCAAATAAATAAAGAATATTGAACATCAACCCAACGTAAACCATTTTGGTGTTTTGCTTTCAAAAGGTAGAATAATTTAATTGCTTGGATCTTTTTATGCAGTAGAGGCTAAAGCGACGGATTGCTAATCCGTTGTATGAGTTATTCGTACCGAGGATTTGAATCCCTTTTTTTTAGGGTTTATGTAATCAAGATAAATGCGTTAAGATTTGTAAGATAAAGATGATGAATAATATAATAGTCATGGTAGAGCAAATTTAGTATAGATAATGTTAAGTGCAAATAAAATTAATTTGAAAGTAGTTTAGACAAATCATATAAAAATAGCTTAAGAAAAAAAAAGTATATTTTTTCAAAGGTGTAGTAATGTTATATTTAGTTGCCCCTAATTATATTATAAGTTTTTAAATTTGAAAAAAAAAAAGAAAAAAGAAATCAACATTTTCTATGCAAAGATTTCTGTATACCAAAGGAAACCAAAGTTCACCTCTATTTTAATTAATTAAAATTTATAAATATTAGAAGTTGGGATTAGAATTAAAAAAAACCTAACACTAACAAAATGCAAAGATTCAAACCTCAGATTTTGTTATGACAAAATTGTTTGTTCAAGGTTGGTAAAAAGTACAGAGACACCAATTGCAACTTTGGGAAATAATTTATCATTTCTCTAAGAAAAGCTAACCACTGATCATACAAATTCCCACTGAAATTCACTTGGCATATTATACTTTCATCTGCAAAGTCATAAGATCACATACGGAGGCTAACACTTAATGCTAGAAGGTTAAAGTTAAGAAAGGTAAACTTCAATTCATCTCTAACCCATTCATTTGAAATTACAATATTTCTCCCTCCAAAAAGAAAATATTTTTTTTTCCTAATATTTATACGTAACTAAAAAATAACTAATAAATTATATAATTTAAATGTCTTAAATTATAATAATTCTCTTTAATATATAAAGTTAGTTATCAATTAATATGAATTTCTAACTAAAATATTCAGATTTAAATTTTTTTTAATATCTAAGTAAAAGTTATTTGTAATATCTAAATAAATATTTAAACTATTTTTAATATCTAATGAAAATTTAATTATCTTAAAATAAAAACTAAAAAGACTAAACACTAAAATAAATGAAAAGAAAAGAGTAGGAGCTACAGTGCCCACCGAGACTTTGGCAAGGGAGCAAATTTCCTTGTTGGGGAGTACTAAAGAAAACTCTGAATTGGAAGCATGATCTTCTGTTTGCGGTTATGCGTTCTTTGAAAAAGAATTTTACCCAAAAAAAAAAAAAAAACAAAAAAAAAGAAGTCACATCTGCCTTATTGTTCTTGAGGTAATGATCCTGAAATAAAAATTTTACAATTATGAAGAGATCTCAATATGAACTAAAACAGTACAAGTAGCTCAAAAAGTTTAAGAAGACAACAATTTGTATTGTCTCATATATATATATATATATATCAAAGAGGAAAAAGTACCTATAATGACACAAGAAGAGGAGCATGAACATTTATTGCTTTCTAGTATGCTTCCACTTCAACAAAGATGCAATTTATTACTGGCATTACAAGTGAAACATGTACATATAACAAGTGATTTGAGAAAATGCAGCTGCGAAGAAGGTGGTGGCCATTACAAAATTGTAACAAAAAAAGGGCCCAAAAGAGAGGGAAAATAGATATGAAAAATGCTTTGGAAAGACACTTTGTTGACATTATCCTTGAGTTATTGGATCACTTCAAATCATGTAAAAGAATATTTCTCATAAATGCCTATATTTGTCTCTGGCCACCACCATTACAGACACCTCTTACACCTGAATCAAAAGCAATGAACTGTTCAACACCACAAGAATAGAAGAAACAGGTATGTTACGATTCATTCTGTAAATCATATAATATGAAGGATCTTTTGGACAAAAAATAAGAGCAAATAAACACAAAAAATAAAGAGTCCCAGCTTGAGCCATACAGTTCATGAGTGCATGAATGACATTCCAATGCTTATGGCAACTGATTACAGCAAATAGTTGTCAAATTTACAACCCTTGAACATGCATTCTTCATAAAATGCACTACTACATCCTTAAATGACTTAAAAAGGGATTTCCCTTGACAGGAACATCTAGATCAATGGAAGACAAATAGCAGTTCTTCTATTACAATTTGAATACGTCCATGGACAAGACTGATCACAGGGGCAAATAATGGCACTGATAATTTCTATTATAAACTCCAGGTGACAGGATGAAGTCATGATATGCAAGAAAATTTCGCAGGGTTTGGAAATAGCCATTAATATTCAAAGAAAAAACAAAGATGCATGGATAAATTCTTTAAAAAAGGCTTATTTCTTTCAATGAGGAAACCATTCATCATCTTTTTTTAGAGTGCGAGATAGCAAGGGAAATATGCGGCAGATGCTTTGCATTTTCAGGACAATGCAGAGAGCCATCTAACTTGGAAGTGGTTTAATCAATGACATGTTCTATCTTTAAAGGAGGTGAAAGGAAAGGTTTGATTGCATTATGTGTCCATATGGGAGATTTGGCTGAACAAATCAGCAGGGTGTTCAAGGACAGGATGTTGGATGTGGAAAAACTTTGGGAAAACATCAAGATCAAAGCTGCTTCATGAGTGTCGGTTTCCCCATAGAACAACGGAATTTCAATCTCTGGATGGACTGTAAATCAGCTCCTGCTTACAAGGAAGGAATGTAAAATGTTGGAAGCATAGTTCTTCATTTAAAAGTCCTATGTACTACAAACAATACTACCATTATCAACAAATAAAATTCAAAATGAGCTTTATGAGTTATTTTGCATAGATGAAGAATAAGAGATGTCTGAACATCTTTAACCATTGTTGCAGATGAACAATTTTGAGAAATTAAGAGAACTAACAGAATGCATACAAATCAAGTATAGATGCAATGCTTCTAATAGCATCTACATCAGTCAAAACGAGCTCCATGAGTACTGCAAAAACAAAGGTAATCAACAATGAAAAAACTTTTTTTGCTATGTTCTTTTTCCTTTTCTTTTTTTGTTTTCATTTTCGTTTTTGTTTTCTTTCTTTAAAGGGAGAAGAAACTAAACTGTTGCATATTACATCAACTAAAGTAACAGAAAACAAGACAGACAAAAACCCTCACCCTGCTCTCCCTAGACGTGCTAATGCCCACTAGTTTATAAGGATGTAATAACATGCCAACCACCAAAAACCCATTTGCAAACTTGGGAGCAGCACCTATTTGCTTGTCATTTTTATCTCTTCCCATAAGAATGTAGCATCCTTCTTACCATCGAAGACTCTTTGATTTTGCTCAAGCCATATTATCCACATTGTCATATAAGAGGCAATTAAACCTACCTCTCTAACACTAGTGCTGAGACAAGAGAGTACACATTTACCACCACATATTTATAAAGCCAACATTTTCCTCACAAACATTTGACACCAAACAAGTGAGATCATGAAAGAAGTGTCACAATCCACAGAAACAATAATCATACACACTGAATAGAAGTCCATTTGAAAGAATTCAAGCTTCTACACATTCATAGATAATTATAATTATATGTAAAAGCCAATAGAAGTGAAGAAGTACCAATTAGATTCCTTGCAACTGGCAGAATTAAGCTGAAACCCAACAAAGAACTCATACTTTGCCTAATCACAAATAAAGAGAAAAAGAGTGGCAGTTAAAGAAGAATCACCTACACAAGCATACACACATTAAGAGTCCAAAATAAGCTCATGATGTCTGAAAGCGCCATGAGGTGCCACATTTTTCTCTAGTGCTTCATCCTACTTGTCTGCCACAAGCAAATGTAAGTCCGTCTATTTAACAAAATCCATAAAAATGCAAGTAATTACAAGATATCAGCAGTATGTGAGGAAAAAGCACAGAAGTATCAAAGGAGATGAAAGCAAGATAAAAATCTTGTACCTGAAGCTTCCTTTTCATTTAACCCTTTGTCATCGGCCAGTTGAACAAAAGATATTCAGACCCCAAGCTAATAATAGAAGATTTCAACAATTTATTTGACACATTTTGCAGTGCCAAGTCTTCCTTCTCCACAAAAAGTAAGAGTAGACTATGGAGAGAGAGAGATCAGGAATAATGGTAAACCAAAAACATATATATAGGGCACAGACTAATTTTGGCGAAGATTTTTTTTTTTTTTTAATCTTTCTTTTTCAGCTCCAACAATGAAGTTACACTGCATGATATGTACAACCCCCAAAACTTTTGGTAGGCCTCAACCAGTAAAAACACCTCCCTCTTATCTCTCATCCATGAAACCTCAACACAGGCCACAGATTTATCCATGTCAAAATTAGCCAAAGGCTCACAAAGAATTAAGTTACAAAATTTTGGAATTTCTCACTTTGTACACATTGTACAGACTAGCAAAAGAGATTAGAAGCTCTTCCATTAATTCATGCAAACAGTTAATACGGATAGATCAGCCCATCTACCATCTCCTTTCTGCTTCTTAAGTTCTGCTTAGCAAGATGAAATGTGGCAAACACAGCCGTTGTGGCACAATATTCTATCATTACAACTTCAGGGGCTAATTGCTTCCATTGCAAGCCGTACAAGATGAACTAGTCGATCTATATCATGGAAGTTAATATCAATGGCCCTTTTAACAGACGATATACCCTCTGAATTTCGTGCCTCTTCAAAACCCACATTAGCAGCTGCAAAAGCACTCAGGCATTTCCGAGAAGCATCCATGGCAGAGATTGAATCTTGTGCCTGCAGTGCAGATGACCACATTTTTAACAAACTTCTACTTTTCCATTAACACTATTCATGATTATATGAGGACAAGTTTTTTCATCAACTCATACGAAACAATACAGAACTATACCAGCTATACATACGCACAGCAGGATTCCATTTAATCTGGTGGTACATAGCTGATGGTCTGTTAACAGCATGGTGGTAAACCGACCTTTTAAATAAAAAGATCCCTTAACTGCACAGTGGTAGATGCTACCCTTTGGACAATACTTCCACTAGTATTAATCATCAATTTTAGAAAATAACTAACTAAGCATTTGACATTCTGTAACTGCTCTTGTACACGAATTGCTGATGTAAAACACTTTGTCCCAGTAATTTCATGAAACAGATTGTTCAAATATTTGATGTCCTTTCAAATATATCTACTGCTTTCTGTAAAAATTTTCTAGAAAATAGGGCTAGGAAAAGAACCTCTAGATCCAGACATCTGAAGCATTTAGTCTTCTATTATGTAGATCTACCATTGTAAACTAGACTTGTACATAGAGATTTTCTGGAAAATAGGCCTTGGAAAAGATTTCTAAATCCAGACATCTGAAGCATTTATTCTTCTACAATGTAAATCTACCATTGAAAATTACACTGATTCATCTTAGTCTACACCACATAAATGAAAATTTTCCAACATTCCACATCACATTGGTCAAACGATTTGTTTCTACCAAACTGAATCAATTTGATTTCTCCCATACAGGCCTACAACTTAAAAGCCTAGTATGTCAATTTTAAGTAGATACAAAACTAAAATTCAATTGATTAAGCATCCAAAACAAAGTTCTTACTCTAGTTATCACAGCAGATAAGAAAGCAACACATATGCCATTGAGTTAACTTACAAAATTGAGCAACCGCAAAAAACTAGGACGCTTTTGCGCAACAATAACATGGTTCCCAGTTACCAAAGGAGAATTAACTCCCTTAGCTGCCGCAAGCTTATCCACTGCACCTTGATTGTTTAAGTTATCAAGATCTGAGGCTGAAGATGATGGAGATTCACCTGAAGAGAGAGAGAGAGAGAGAGAGAGAGAGAGAGAGAGAGAGAGAGAGAGAGAGAGGTTAACTGAGTAAATAGAAGTTTAAGAGTCACTGGATAAAGGTCTGAAGAAGGCATTGCACTAGGTCATGACATAATAAATGTAAACCTAGGTCTTGAAAGACCAAAGAAATTTTTGAATTAAATTCCTAGTCACCTGGAGGAACCATTTGTAGAGCTTTCTGAAGATCTTGCCTGTCTCTGCTAGCACAGTACTGTTTGGAATACATAACCCTCAAGTATGCCACTTCAGCACATTTGTAAGCTAATGCAGCGGCTGCCATTGATTTACATCGTTCATAGTCTTGAGCAACAAACCTACAAGATAACAGAGGAATGCAACTTCAGCAAAATTTAGTATAAAATGATGCAAGAACATGAGCTTCAAAAGTTATTCACCATTGACTTGAAGCATGCACTTGTCAGATAATGAAAACCATATAATACAACAAGAACTCATAAGGTAAACGGATGGAATCCAAAAGAGCTTCACATTGAGCTTGGTATCAGAATGATACTTTTCAGGTCAAAGCAACCCAAAACACTAAAATTAAAAGAAAGAAAGAATCTGGAGGCTCATGAATGGAGAAACAACTCCAACACACCAAAATCTTGCCCAAACTTTGGAATGGACAAATAATGACACCTTTCTTCTCAGGTGGTCGATATGGCGTCCCAACACTATTGGGGAAGCGCTCTCATTGTTGCATGCTTCGACCAACCCGAAAATAGTGAGGGAGATGGACCTAATTGCATTGTATGTATGCTCATGGGCTATATGGTTGGAAACGAACACAAGGGTGTTTCAAGATAGGAAGATTGAGAAGCAACTCTTGCGGGAGGACATTAAGATCAAGGTGGCTAGTTGGGTGTCAGTGTCTCCATGAAGCAAGGAAGTATCTATCTGTGGGTGGCTATTGAATTGGAGTAGTTGCTCGTTGCAATAAATAAAAGGAAGGAAGGCTATTTATTTAGCTTACTATTTTGTATAGTCTTGCTGTCAGCTTGAGGGGACAGGAATTTGCATGTATAACAATTATGAGGTATTAATAAAGTCAGTTCCAGCTAACCTTAAAAGAAGGTCCATGATGGCATGACATAAAACAAGTTACACTTGACAAACCCCTAGTAAGTATGGCTAGCAACAACCGACCTGGCTTTGTACCAAAGTTCCTGATCCCAACTAAATTAAAACCAGACTTGTTAGCGAAACAAGGAAATAAGCATGAAAGGCCACCAGCTATTACTTAAGATAACCAACCAAACCCAAGAAGCAGCAAGAGATGGGTTCATGAACTGTGGTCTTGAGTCAGAGGTCAAACCCAAACATTTACACATATTCAACTGTGGTCTTGAGTCAGAGATGTTGCAGTTCGTGGACTGAACCCAAATAGGGAAATAATCAAAAATAAAAAATAAAAAATTGCTTGGCTTGGCTCAGCCAGATGGAGTCCAATCTTCCAACAAAATGGCAAAGGAAGTTAGCAAACAAGAAACTTACCTTTTCTACGAGGAAAGGAGGGAAAAAAAAATATAAAAGGAAGCCAGGGAGCTAGATATGCCTAGATCATGCAACCACAATAGACCCAAACCATGCTAAAGCAAGTTTGACTTAATTCCTAAACTACTCAGACTCACTACACCCTCCTCTGCAAGGTCAGAAATGCAATCTAATTGGTTGCCGCTAATTTTGAAAATCCAAACTGTGAATAGTGAATACATCTTTAGAAACACTTTTAACATTTCTTTCTAGCCTTATACACCATGTGATGACAAACAAACCACCACAGAAATGTCCTAAATCCTCTTCTAGTCACATCATCTCCTGAGTCCATTCTGAAATAAGAACATAGCTTCACGATTAAGTGGAGTTCTACAAAATGAGGCCCAGGAGATAATAGACACCAATGCAAGAAGATTGACAAGTATTGAACTCAAATATATGTCCAAGAAAATCTTTTTTTTTCTCACTTCATTGATGATCTAAGGATTCAACCATGTGCATTATTGAAGGCAATGTGGAAGGCCCCAATTCCTTTCAAAGTAAAGTTCTTCGCATGGGTGGTGATTCAAAAGAAAGTTAACACAGGCAAAAGATTCAAAAACAGTTCCTGAGTCATTGCATTTCTCATCATGTTGTCTTTTGTGTAAACAAAGTAGCGAGTCAGTGGATCATTTTTTTTTCTTGTCCTTTTTCAAGTAAAGGGTGTGCAAAATGGAGGTGGCATTTCCCAATATTCCCAAAGATGATGGATTTGATAGGTCAGTTTAGCGTTTGCTCATATTGGAAGGAGATCGGTACGAAATGGAGGACCCATTGGATGGTAGCTACTGGCAGTGGTGTGATATTTGTGGAAGGAAAGGAATGCCAGGCTTTTTGAGGACAGATTGCTTCCTTCTAGTAAGATTTGGGAAGCATCTCAATCTCTAGCTTCTATTTGGATTAGAAATTGTTGGTTATCATTGGGTTATCCATTGACAGATTAGTTAAGAGGGAGGGCAAATATAATCTAGTACCCACTAGGCAGGGGGGTAGGATGGGGAGGGGTGTAATATTTCTTCAAGGTTGTAATCAATTATATATCAATGAAAGATATTGTTTCTTTTAATATATATATATATATATATATATATATATACAAGAACTGGTAATCCTTCTCTCATTAAAAGCTAGTGCTCATTTTCCCCACAACTCTACAAGGAAACAACAACCAGCGGTAGCATGGTAGTCAAGATCATGAATTGGAAGGAAATCATTTTAAAACTTGATGAATGAAATGGAGATTCAAATCAATGAAGCGTAAGACTAATAAGACATATGTCAATATATTTTTAGTATACATAGGGTAAAAAACTTATAAAAGCATTGGAGTTATTTAGTAAATTCACTATTCAAAATAGTTCGCGGCAATTTAACTAACACTTCATCTTGATTCAGACTTATTTCATATATGTAATGATTTATGAACCCAATCGAAATGTTTTGGGGTGAATCAAATTGTGAACCAACGTGTAGTCAAGCTAATGGCTCAAGGCTTTTAGCAAAAAGCATGGGATTCCAAATTTAATTCCCACATTGGCCACTATGGTGCATATCTCACACTCAAGCAACAAGGTGCCTAAGTGGGTTAGTCAGGCCAATTTCCACTTAGTTGTTAAAAAATTAAAAAACAAAATCAAAATTATGAATTATATGATTTGGTGATTCAAATAGCAATTTCTATCAACTACAGGGATAAATATTGCCAAAAGGGTAGAAAGATATCTTTAACCAGCCACTCACGTGTGAGGGACACTAAAAGCTAATTGATTTGCAACAAAAGATCAGTCAATCAACTACAAAAATGACTCGAGAATGCCATGTCTGGATTAATGCATACATCCTTTTTCCCAACGCACTCTAGCTCAGGGCATTTGGGGTAGGTGGCATATAATCTTAGGCCATAGGTTCCTCTCCCCTCTCAATTGAGGATGTTTTTGACATTGTGCAATATCTGTCATGGTTAAAACAGGAAAAAGGTGTAGGTTTGATTGCCTTTTTTGCCGCACTGTGGTCATTATGGTTAGAAAGGACTACAAAATTTTCCATAATTTTGCTAAAACCGATAGAATTATGGGAAGGAATCATGCTTACAGGTAGTAGGTTACTACATGGACATATACCTCTCCTCTAGCCCAAGGGTTTTCAATTACAGATTGGAAGCTAAATTGGATAATTTTATGTATGTGACATATGCCTCTCCTCTAGCCCAAGGGTTTTCAATTACAGATTGGAAGCTTAATTGGATAATTTTATGTATGTGCGTCAAGTAACAGGCTGTCCTCTAATTTTGGTAATATGTGTGTGAGTGTGTGTGGTCGTTGTCCACATATATATATATATATATATATATATATATATATATATATATATATATATAATGCATTTCTCTGTTTCTGCTCAAAGTGAGAGAGAGAGAGAGAGAGAGAGAGAGAGAGAGAGAGAGAATGCCATTAAAAAATTTGAATGAAAAATAACAAGAATAGCCGGGGAATAACATTTTTACCATGCGATATTGAGAATTTACTTACTCGCAGAGTTTTGCAGTATCACCATAAACATGCATTGATTGGGTCATTTCTCCATGTTTAGTGCTCTCATAGTTGCAAGGTTCTAAAAGTGACGCTCCATGCAGAAATTTTAAAGCAGCTCTGAAATAAAGTCCAGTACTTTCCAATTCTGTCCCTGACTTCTATATAAGTCCCAAAACAATTTTTGGGGATAGAATTAAAAGCAAAAACACCATATATAACCAAACAATAACAGAGGATCAGTGAATATAATATATCCATCTTGATAGGCAAGATAAAAACTAAATAAAAAAAAAATTAAAAAGAATGTAAAACCGTCTGAAAACTCAGTGAATACCTTCAGACGATCTGCTTTGTGTTTAAGATCTGTAGCTTCTCTTAATGCATTGGCAGCAATTTGACTGGAGGAGTCCTTTCTGATTGGACTTGGAGCATCAAGTGCATTTGCTGCAGAATGTCTCAAACTATTGTTCTGCACCCCATTTTGGTTGTCAGGCTTATTTGGCTGTTGCAGCACCTTTGGCACTTCAACTCTGCCACCAGTGGCATCAAGTGGAAATACATTAGAACCACTTCCTCTGTGTGCTTCATCACTGGGTTGAGGATGTTGCAGCAATGTACTCTCTCTTCTATCATCAGAATAAGGTAAAAACCTGGAATTTCCTCTTTTAATTGCAACTGCTTCCAACTTCTCTCTTCTATCCAAAACAGAAGAATCCAAGGGTTCTTCAAGGTCCTCCTCAAGGTCTTGATGCAGAATAACTTTTTTATCCCTAGCAGAAGGAGAAACTTCTTTCACGTACATATTCCCTTTTCTACTCTCATTTAAACATTTTTCTGCAATATCCTGCTTTCCGGAGCAATCTCTCCCATCGTTAGTGGCCTTGACACCAAACTTACCCTGATAACTAAATCTGCGACCACCTGATTCTTGTTGAGAGTGAGAATGATCTAGTGACCTGAACTCCATCTCATGCCTTGTTTTCTTCGCTGAAAACAGTTCCTCCTGCTCACTAAATGAATTGGACATCTCCATAGCTTTATCACAAGAAGATTTTGAACTACCATGCTTGTCTCGAGACCGTGATGAACCCTTTCCAGACTTCCGAGGAAGAGCTCCCTGTGGACGGCTACAACTTTTATCTAATCTCTCACCATGGATATGTTCTGAATCATCTAGTTTATTTAAATGCCGGCTATCCTGGTCCGGTCTAGTGAGCGCTTGGACTTTATCACTGGATGTGTGATTAGAATATTTTTGTTGATTGTCAACCATTGCAGATTGAAAAACAGAAGAAACTTTTTCATCCCTCATCATCTGAAATTGATCACCCACACCATCCCCTTCATCAGAGCACCGTTTCAAAGTCCCCGTGATAGGAGTGACAACATTAGCTACAT
>JAJIYU010011959.1:0-14894 GCA_030144865.1 Tinospora cordifolia
CGAAGAAGACAGGGAAGAATCAGACACATCGTCCCCGTCGCCATGCTCTTGCTTGTAAAATCGCCTCTTTATCATTTTCTTGCTGCTCTGCTTTCTTGTTTGGAGAAAGACAGACGGAGAGGATGAGAAGAAGAGGAGAAGAAGAAGCAAGATACTAAATAGGGCAGTTCTGATTTCTGAACAGCAGTTTTTCAATGCTGTTCTTTCAACTTTGTGTCTCCGTGTCTCCCTGTGTTCAACTTGGCCGGGTTTTAAACGGGTCGCGTTTTGTGCATTTGCGTAATTGTGCTGTTTTGGCAAAACATGCTTTTTTCGTTTGATTTCAGAAGAAGGTAGATTATTTTTTAAATAATATGAGAGAATAAGATAGGATTGGATATAAAAGATTAAAAAAATATAATACAATATTTAATGTAATACTGAATAATTATAAAATAAAAATAAAAATATTTTAAAAATAAAAATTAAAAACAAAAAATAAAAAATTTAGTAGGATTAAATAATCTTACTATTTTTATGCAACACAAAATAATTGTAAAAAATAAAAAAATAAAAATAAAAAAATACAAAAATACAAAAATAAAAAAAATTGTAGGATTACTCAATCTCACCATTTTTGATAGGATTGAGTAATCCTATGATTATAGGATAAAAGAGTAAGCCCGAAAAAAAGTTATCCTATTCCATGTTATGGCACAATAATTAAAAATTATCCAATGTTATCCTACTGTCACATAACAAACAGGCCATACAAGTGTGTTTGGTACGTAGGATAGGATTGTTGTTATAAAATACAATAGGATGAAATTAGATTATACAAAGAGATGATAGGATAACACGAGATAAAATAATACTTCAAGTTTACTAGGTATTGTTTTATGAGAAAAGCAAATTTTTATATAGAAAAATATGAGTAATTATATAAACACCATTATTTTCATTTAATACAAAAATGAAAAACATAATAGCGAAAAAACTAGAAACGGTTATAAACCAAATTTTCAAGAAATTAAGATCTCGACTTTTTTTAGAAAAAATGGCAAGATCAGAATAATGACCAAATTAGGAAAAAAACGCGCGATCATTTAAAATGAAAGAATTTCGATCATCAAATGAGGAAACAATCATCAAAAGTTCAGTAAAGAACGATTTTGTGGCTCTGCGATTATTTTTATACACAAAAAATAATTCTAGTATACAAGAATTGGTAAATGATTACTGTATTGGTATACAGATATTCTTGCATTTTTTTGGTAAGTAAGAGATTCTTTTATCTTTTAATTTTTGGTTCTGCGATTATTTTTGTAACATAAAAAATGATTCTGCGTATATTAATAAACATACACTAGTATGCAAGAATTGAAAATGAAAAACTGATTCTTACAACATTAGTATACAAAGATTCTTTCATTTTTTGATAAGTAACAAGTTCTTTTATTTTTTGATTTTTGGTTCTGCTATTCTTTTTGTAACACTAAAAATGATTTTGCATAGATCAATAATCCGACAATAGTATACAGGAATTAGAAACAAAGGATTGATTCTTACAGCATTAGTATATACAGATTCTTTCATTTTTTTTTGGTAAATAACAGATTCTTTCTTTTTTTTTTTTTGATTTTCGGTTCAAACGAGTTACGAAAATAGGTATACGGATCTAATCACTATGTACGAACACAGGTATACGAACACTTTTTTGGTAAGTAAAATGGATCGAAACATTGTTGTTGCTTTAATATGCAGTTAATCAATGTGTTACGAAATCTAATAACCTAGTATACATAGTGTATATAGGGTGAATAACATCTGTATACAATACGATATATAGGCGTTAGTTGATACATAGTGTATATAGAGAGAAGAACTTTTGTATATATTTACAATATTCAGATATGTCACTGAATCTCGAATACTAGTATATATAGTATATACAGTGTATAATTTTTGTATACAGTTAACATAAAATCTCATAAAAATGATTCACATAGTCAATATAGAGTGTATAAATGTTGTATACTTTAATGATATTCACATTGGTATGAGATATATTGCAAAACCTCGAAAACTTGTATACTGTGTGAATGAGATATATTTACGTTGGTAATGAGATATATAATTGTTGTATACATACAATGTATAGATGATTCAAATACTGGTATATAGTGAGTGTGCCATTTGTATACAATTAGACATTAGAATTCTGAAGTGAAATATCTTGTAAAATGATTGAAAAGCGATATACTATTGTATAATTTAGGTATACGGTTTGGAAAGTAAGAAACTATACCATTATATATGTTGTTATATGATCAAATAGGTATACACTATGTATAGTATACGTATACAAATAATATATTGAGCATTGTAAATCATCATATGTGTTGTTAGATGTTCAAAAAACAGTTAGTTGATCTTTTTTTTTTTTTTTTTTTTTTTTTTTTTTTTTTTTTTTTTTTGCAAACTTAATGGACTATATGCCAATTTTAATCTACCATGATGGAATGTGGACAAATAAAACTAAATATAAGAATTTCAAAGTAGATCTGCAAATTTCATGCTTATTAGAAAGATTATATGTGATACGCTAAATGTAAATTTAGCTCAAAAGAATTTGAATATTAGATATCAAATGTAGGAAGGATGTGTTTACTTGGTGATTAGTGATGATATGAGATTGCAATTCTATTTGGAATTGAAAAAGAATGATTCAGATTTTAGAAAGTATTTTTTGTGTATAGCAATATTAAATAGGAGTTGCACAACAACACATGACATCACTCTACATGATTCAAATTATAACAAAGATGTCAAGTTTCATAGTGAAGATCTAAGTCCGACAGATTGTTTATCGTTAGAATACATTACTGAAAATTTTTGTGACTCGTTATAATATGCAAGGTCTTTGAGTATAGGCACAATGGATATTTGGGTTTTACATTATATGCTTGAGAATGGGGATAATCATGGACTATGTGAAAAAGCGATATATGACAATAAACATTCAAATTTTAGGCAGGGGCAACTGTTTAAGGATAAGGAGACTTTGAAAATAGCATTGAGATTTTTTTGCAATCAATAATTACTTCTAATTCAAAGTGATTCGATCTCGTAAAGAAATGTATACAGTGAAGTGCTTAGAGGACACCTGTACATGAAAAATAAAAACTTATAGAAAAAGAAAAACGAGCATGTTTAAGATAAGGAAGTTCAATAATGTATACACTTGCCCCGTTGATGTAAGAGTTGCAACATTAAGACAGACAACCTCAAGTATAATTAGAGATTTGACAAAGTCGAAATACTCAAATGTAAAGACAATGTATATACAGCAAGACATTATACGAGACATGAACAATGACTTTGGCGTCAAAATAAATTATATCAAAGCATGAAGATCAAAGGAAAAAAACATTGGAAAAATTGAGAGGGAAGCCATCAAATTCATACATAGGATCAATGAGTATGAATCTAGGATCAGTGACAATAATGATTAGTGACAAGCCACCTCTATATGCTTAAAAACAAATCCAGGATCAATGATGATAATGAAGATTGGTGATTGTAAATCATTCTAATATGTATCATGGCTTTGCATGTATCTATCAAGGGTTGGAATCATTGTATACTAGTTGTAGTAGTGGATGGAACATTTTTCGAAATTAACACATGGATGAACATTAATTACTATGTCAACATTGGATGTGTCAGGTAAAATTTTTTCACTAACATTTTCAATTGTGGATTCTGAAAATGATGTTTTATGCATATGGTTTTTTATGAGATCCAAAGATACATATAGTAGTGGACCTAAAATGTGCATCATATCATATAGGCATAACAGAATACAAACAACCACAACATTGGTGTATCTGGGTGTTAACCACTCTGCATGTATCTTCCATTTACCAAGCAATTTGAAATGTAAATTTACAAAAATATCTTGGTATAATTAAAGAATATTTCATTCTAGCAGCAAAAATATATACAATAAAAAGATTTCAATCTAAACATGAAAGAGTTGAATAATGTGAACAAACGTATATAAGCATATTTGATAAATGCTGGATTTCAAAAGTGGTCTCGTATGCACTCTATAGATAATAGGCACTCAGCGATGACTTCAAACATAGCAGAATCCTTAAATGCAGCAAATAATGTTGTAAGAGAGCTCCCAATTTGCGCATTACTTGAGTATTTGAGATCATTGGTTCAAGGGTGGAGCTACAGAAATCAGAATAACACATTATCAACTTTCACACAACTTTGTAAAATTTATCATGATGTGTTGGAAGAAAACTCCACAAAATCATTCAAGATGTAGGTTCGTAAACTAACTTGTATAGCCTATATATATCCAATGTATACAAGCCTTTTTTGTGCATTATCTACTGTTTTTGGAATTGTAATATGTTTTTTATAATATAAGGGTGTTGTTGTAAAAGGTTAGAGGATGCAATGATAAGATATATATTTTATATAAATATGGAATTAAATATACAGTAAACATAAAGGAAAGGACCTATGTAACACCCCAATTCTTAGTTCTTCGTTTCTATCACGTTTGTCATGCATGAGAGACACACCATTAAACGTCGACGCATATATCATTTGTCGAGAACCAGGACGTTACTTTTCTCACATTCAATTATTATTAAATATCTTCTAGAAATACTAGATTTCATACAAATAATTCATCAATGTCTTAGACACACCAAGAGATATTAGTAGGAGATAAAATATATCAAATCTTATCAAAACTCATGAATTAAACTAAATAAAACTAGACATAAAATGTTCAAGTAATAGTCTAAAAAAAGGCCCATGTGACCCAATACCAACTCTTAAAAACATTAAGACAAACAAAAAGGGGTCACCTGCCCAATTCGACTAATTTTCATGAACAGAAATAAAGTAAATCAAATCACAACCTCCCCCGTAAAGTTTGTGAATATCTAAACACTACCTAATTGTATTGTAACTTGAAGTGTCTCAAAGATCACCTGAAATGAAAATGTTGGGATTAGCTCAAGAGCCTAATAGATTATACACAATACATCAATGACATTATTTAAATCAAACACCGAACATAAAATCACTTATTAAACATTAAGTGTTTCAAACATTCAGTTGTTCATTAATGGTTAATTAAACAGAAGGGTCTAACCCTGGTCTTCTTTCATCATTCTCATGTTGAAGAAGACGAGAAAAATGCACTATATGACAGATTCCAAAGGGACAGGGACACATCCATCAACTAACTCGGGAACTAGGGTCACACTCATCGCTCCATCAGGGTCACACCCATAGTCTTACATAACACTCTAACCCCCTTGAAACAGTTTTAAGCTCAACCACAAGGCGGGTTGGGTCCTACGTTACATTTACAAGTACACAACTTGCATCTCAATTCATTTGTTCTAACACTTATTGAAATCCCTCATGAATACATTTTTCATTGTGCTTAATATTCGATTCAACAAGTGCAATATAAGTAAAAAAAAAAGGGATACTTCGAGCTCTTTATTTATTCAAATAAAATAAAGAAACTTATATTCTTAAATTAAATCATAAACTTGAGTACATAACTCTTTAATTAAAATAAAAATTCAATGGAAGTCTAAAAATTAAAACTTGGGCAACATGCTTTTACAATGAAATTTTCAATACTTAAAAAGAATCTAATATTCATAATCTTCATGGTTCATTCAATCTCCTGAAAATAAAACGAATAAGGTGAGTACATAGCCTAGTGGATCATCCATTAAACAACTAAGTTACTATTTCAAATCAATAACACATTCAATTTCATATACTTTCATACATTAAGTGATTCACACAACGTTTTGGTTTCAAGTTGACGTTATGACTGAAAAGGGTCTATTCTCTTGATGTTCTTATTTTAGATATCCTTTTTTAGGATAGAAGGACAATTTTTTTATTACTTTCCATTGGATGCCACATACCAAGTATCCCTTAGTTGCGCCCCGCAACCACACACTCCAAGCATCTGATAAGAACATTCATAGCATTCCTATGGATCACTATGACAGTACGTGGTTCTTATCTTCACTTTCTTATGTTTAAGATCACATAATCATAAAAAAAATTCATAATATAAATTTTAGAATTTTAAATAACCAAGAAAACATGAAAACATCATATGACATGTTTGAAACTTCAAAGTAAACCTAATCATGGAATCTAAGCATGACATGATTTCATGGATGATTAAAATATGCAAATACACTAAACTAAAATTAAAACATGTTGAAATCTAAAACTACACAAGCATTAACATGCTAGAAATTCAAAATAGTAAGGTAGAAGTTCTAAAAAGTCCCTCCACCTTAATCCGAGTTTCTTTATAGATTCGACAAATGTTCCCCTTTTCTACCACTTTTAGAACTTCAAAAACTTTTAACCCCCAACAAAAACTACTTCAAAAATTCTCTGAAATACTGAAATGAGAATTTCTCACACAAGAGAGGAAAGAGAGTGAGAAGAGGTGTCAAGAAGAGGGCAAGAACAAGTAAAGAGGGAAGTGTCAACTCTTTGCTTTAAGATGAGAAAAATGAAAGCATGAGGGGTTTATATAGAGTTTCATGAACACTAGAGGACGGTTTGGGCATGCTCACACTAGGAAACCTTTTTATTTCTCCATGGTGACATTTTGGAATGTATAGATTGAGTGTGCACATGATTTAGAATGTGGGGCGATTTGGTTTCTCATTCCTAGTATGAATACAAGATATAAGTTTTATTTGATCTCCTATTTATGTGTGAACACAAAAAGGATTTAGAATACTTACTATTCTTTGTTTGAAAGTTAATTTAGGTGTGATATTGTGAGCAAGACAACTTTCCAATATGTTTTGGTAATTGATTTCTTTTCTTATGCACATCAAATTAACAAGATTTGACAATCTTCTATTTTGAATTAGAAACTTCTAATCTTGTTCTTAAGGTGTTTAGAAACATTTTTAGCAACTTCTATTTTTGGATTAGAAACTTCTAATCTTGTTCCTTGGGTGTTTAGAAACATTTTTCAACAACTTCTATTCTTGAATTAGAAACTTCTAACTTGGATTATTTGGGATGTTTTTGGTGTGTAGAGCATGGTGCATATGATCACATCATGGTGCACATGGAATCATTCATTCATGGTTTCTAAATACTGAGTGGGATGTCTCATAGGGGTGGCATACTTGATCATTTTCATGGCACATGAGATCATTTTACATGAACTCAAATAAAGGAGACGTCTCATGGAGCTTAGGGTAGGGTGAGGGTACACATGATCATGGTGTTCCACCCATGTGACTTGCACATGCTTAGGGTGGTCATGACTTCATGGGTTCACAAAAATCAAATAAAAATTAATATCTCCTTATTTACAAGAAATTATGATTTATAATATATAGTTTTGGAATTACATAAACCTAATGCAAATTTTAAGATATGGTTTGGCTCAAGTTGATTTTCTCTCAAAAACTTTCTTTATTTAAAACCCACTAAGGTCACTAGGCAAATGAAAATCCAAATCTTGGCCAATTGTCTTATTTTTGGATATATTGTTTATTTTGTTAGTTCCTGTCATCTCATTTTGTTTCGGATTATTTCGATTCCTCGAAGTACCACAAATGTCAATTCTTTCTAATTTGGACCCCCTGAAGGGCGTTTGATAAATGAAAACCCTAATCTTGATGAATTATTCTAATTTTTGAATATATTGTCCAATTAGTTAGTTCATGTCACCTTACTCTGTTTCAAGCTGTGTTGTGTCCTTAAGAGTCACCAAATGAAACTTTTGAAAACCTGCCAAATTTAGCCCTGAAATGAACCAAGTTTCATTTTGCACCCAAATTTCATTGAATTAATGATAAATTTCATTTAATTGAGTACAAAGAATTCAAGGTATTACATCTTATCATAAAAAACTAGGAGTAATCCCATCATTCTTTATCGCGAGAACACCCACAATGATCCCCCATGGACCACTGTAACAGTACGTGGTTCAATTCTTAATTTATCTTTGCTCATGCATCAATGTACATCTCATAACAAGCATCGTTATCATTTCATCATGTATAATGAATCATTACATAATAAAGTAATTATATCGATCATCTCATAAATAAAACAACAATCATCTCATGTTATAAAACATTGTAAACACCGAGCATGGACTTATAATCATGTTATTCTAGCAATTATGCATTCATGCCATTTACAAATCATATAAACAATATCCTGGCATGCTCCTAGGCATTCAAGAAATGTAAACACACTACATATTCAGTATTAAAATTTAAATAATACTAGGGAGCAAGGTAATCAATGCCACCTGTTGCTATGTTTCGCTTGTTCCAATCCTCCTTCCAATAATTTGAATCTTCAACCTATAATGGATTAGTATCATAATTCAATATCATTAAACCATAATTCAATGTCCAATTAATCTAGGCAATGATTGGCATGTATTTGGGTAATATCAAGTGTGTAATATCATATTCTTCTTATGTGTGCTATGGTAGAGAAGGGTACTACCACAGTCATTCGAAACAGAGCATGTAACTCGAAAAAATAGGGTCTGGGACACATTATCGTGATCGCTAGAATCGACGACACACATTACCACGGTCAGTTACCGGAGCAACTAATGCATTGACGGGTTTTTCAATACATTACAACAATAACCAGTGGGATTTGTGATGGTGTGTGTGTGTGTGTGTGTTTGTTGTCGCGTGTACTACCACGATCTGTCGTTCCTTCGAGTGTTTCGTACTCCAACACTCTCATTACGTTCAAAACACACACATACATGAATAGGAAAACATTATACCTTGTGGCCTCTTGTTCTTCCCCCTTGTTCCCCTTCAACACAAGGTTTTGAAGCCTCTATTGATCTGTGTTTCAAAGAAAATGTGCATAGTCTCAGGGAAGGTATATCTAAGATGAAAAACTATGATTCCAAGTGAGGTTTCGTGATTTACCTAAGCACAATGATTTGGAACAACACTTCAACTAATTTCCATTCTCGTTGGTGTTCTTCTTCGCGAATCTAGGCTCTGATAACTAGTGGAGAAGCGTTCGAATGAATGAAAACCAATCTAGAATGGTAGGGAAGGGAGGAGAATTCGATTATTGGCAGCTGGTATCAAATCTTGGGAATAGGTGTGCAACTATAGGGCTACTATGGCGATTAGGGTTTCTCGATGCACTATTTATACATATTTCACGTATTATTGCGGTAACTCGTGGTATTACCGTTGTAACCAGAACCCTAATTCTCTACACTCTAGTCGCATTACCACGGTAATCACAGACATTATCGCAATAATCACAAACATTATCGCGATAATCATAAACATTACCGTGATAACCAGAACATTGTTATTTTCTGGGTTTAAGTCACATTACCCCAATAATATGTATTATTACCGCGGTAACAAGTGGATGATTACCATGCGAAATGTCGTACTTTGCTTCAATTTAACGATTTTTTTGTACATTGAATTAAATATCTCTTAAACCAAGTTTTCATGGATTTTTCAAGGGTTGATTGTGCTTGAATTATTTTTATTTAAATTTACTAAAACTCTTTAAACTTTTCAAGGTATTACAACCTGCACCTACAATAGGTTCCAAATGGATGAAATTTCATATTCGCATGCACTTACTATTATAAATGAAAAGCACATGGACCCGTACAAATTCTATTCAATTTATTACACCAAGGAAACATTGCTTGCTAGTTATAATATAACCATTTATACCGTAGGAAAAGAAGCAACATGAAATATACCACAAGAGATAAATGATGAGATTGTGCTACCACCAATTGGAAAAATTAGAGCAGAAAGGCCAAAAATGGAAAGGTAAAAATCAGATTGAGAATCTAAAACAGGTATAAGCTGCGGGAAATGTGGCCAAAAGGGATATAACAAAAAAATATGTAGAAGTATTCTACAACTGTAGACATTCTTTCATATTATTAATAAGTTTGTCACCTGTTCCATTTGTCAAATGGTCATTGAATGACTAAAAATGATATTCTTTGCATTCAACGTATCATTATCGATAGTATAATATTGGTATTATGTGAGAATAATGTGAGAACATCGTCTACCTAACGTAGATATAATATATGAATAAGATATGAATAACATGATATTAGCATTCAGAACTGCAATTTTGGTGTTAAAGCATATGTAACCTAAGTATAACATATGGATAACGAGTGTATACCCTTGATATTAGTTTTTAAGAATTGCATTATTGGTCATATTTTCGAGTAATGTCGGAATAACATTCGAATAATGTCGGAATAAACTTGATAGTTGCCTGATTTGTAAATTCTTTGCATTCAATGTGTTATTATCGATAGTATAATATAGGCATAACTAATGAATAATGTTAACATATTGTATGTATAATATAAGTATAACAACGTTTATCTGTTCTTGATATAATATCAGTACTACAAATGAATAATGCGTGTATACTAATTTGAATGACATGTAACTGTTTAGATAGCATATCTATTCTAGTATCACATGGTATAACTTCCAAATAATCCATGTATATAAATTTCAATGGCGAAAATGCAGCATGATAATCTGTTCTTTGTATCTTATCGATATCATGACGAATAATGCATGTACACAAAGTTGAATGACATGTAACAATTCAAATAACATATCTATTATGGTATCACATTGGTAGAATGTAATACCCACAAATTTCAGTGTTGTAATACTCAAAATTTGAAAAAAAAAAAATTTAAATTTTACTGTTATTGTTCAAAAATACGGTACTGTTCAAAGATAGGGTTACTGTTCACAAATACGGTTACTATTTTGTCGGCAGACAAAATAACTTTCGACGGGTTACTGTAGCTACAGTAACAGGTATTGTAGCCACAGTAACAAACTATTTACAACTGTGCAGTTTCGTCTTTTTCTGCCAGAAAATTCTATATACCCCCCTCATTCTGAAAATTTATTCTAGCAAGAAAGAAAGAATTTCCTTGCTTACTTTCTTCTCTTCTCTTGTTCTTCAGCTGTTTTAAACAGCAAATATAGTAGTAGGAAGGGGAAAACCCCAATTTCTACATAGCGGTAGTGAAGATCTATTATTGGGTGCCCCTTTTGAAGCAATTGGAAGGTGGTTCTGATCAAAGCAGGTATAATTACTCTGCTCTAGTCTTTATTTAAGTTGGGAGATATTGATGTTCATTTCAGTACACATACATAGTTTTCTGTTCATTTATACGGTACTATTCATACGGTACTGTTCACTGTTACTATTTGGCACTGTTCATTTATACGGTATTGTTCATACGGTACTATTCATGGACATCGATTAAATCACATTTTTGACACGTAGATCCCGAAGACTGTTGATCAAAGCCTCAAAACAAGTTGAGATAATACTGCAAGGATTCAGAGAAATACTACTGAGGTGGAAGTGATTACTCTACTCTCTAGTATTATTTAAATTTTAAAGCTGAATATGTGATGTTTGTATTGTTTGAATATCTAGGATTATGCATGATTATTGATTTAATGATGTGTGAAAGATTTACCTTTATTTTTAATTTATTTATGACCAAGAGAGTATGTTTTGTAGTTGCGTCTTGTACGATCTTCTACATCAGAAATCGACAGTCATTGTTTTTATTTGATGAAAATATTGATTTATGATGTCATGCTGATATAATGTTTAATTATTGATAAAATATTTATTTTATTATGCTC
Source organism: Tinospora cordifolia (assembly GCA_030144865.1). Classification (NCBI taxonomy): domain Eukaryota; kingdom Viridiplantae; phylum Streptophyta; class Magnoliopsida; order Ranunculales; family Menispermaceae; genus Tinospora; species Tinospora cordifolia. The sequence continues at coordinate 11,760 of JAJIYU010011959.1, forward strand.
TGTTCACAAAAAGAAGATTAATAAATATTTTAACCACGTACCGGCGTGGGGACGAATGTCTTCGTGTGTGTTCCATGCAGAATTAGAACTGGTTGTCATTATTGACACCAGAAAGAACTGGTTTCATAAATGATCTCAGAGAAGGATTTGAGTTTCAGAATTGATCTCTCTCTCAAGATCTGGAACACAGAGGTTAACCCCTTTCGGTCTAATTGACAACTGTTAATAAATAAATGTTTGAAACGCCTAATGGATGATAAGTGTTTGCATGTTCATTGTTTAGTTTAAATAATGCTATGGATGTACTGTGTATGATCCACTGGGCTCTTGAGCTCACCCAATCATTTTTTTCAGGAAATTATTGAAGATGATGCCTCTGCAGATCAATGTAAATTAATGACAGTGTACAAGATAGTAGAAAATGATGTGTATTGTAGGGCTTGATTATGTCAAATGTCAGTAATCTTTGTATTATCAAAAGATGTTTATGGAGCCCACAAAATTATTTATAACTCTGATAATGAAGCAATGTTTTCAGAATATTGTATTTATATTTTATCCCTTGGATATGAACTGTTGAAAGTAACAGATAAATGAGGAAAAGAAAAAGTAATATCCACAGTTCTCAGATAGAAAACAGGACTGACTGCACTAAGAAGAAATGACGTCTCAAGCTACGAGACAACGACGTCACCTATAACGTATGTGATAGAGAAAGAACGGGAGCTAGGAGTGTTACATATAACTTCGTAAGAATCCATGTATACAGATTTGAATATCGTGAATATAACGCGATATCTAAGAAATTAAGTTTATTATTTTTACGCCTTTTTTTTTAATTTGAGAGATTAAGTTATTTTTTATAACTTTTATTTGAGTGTCATATTTTTATTAAAATAAAAAAATATTATTAGAAGAATTTAATCTTACTACTTTTTCTGATAAATAATGTAGAATTTTAAACTAATTAATATTAAAAAGAAATGTTAAACAAAATGAAGCCGCTTAATGTTTTTTAGACTTTTCTAAGTATTTAAGAGGTCAAATCATTTTTTATATTTTTATTTGGATGAAGTAGTTTTTTTCATTGAAGAAATAAAAATAATGTAATAAAATTACGCTCTGTGTGTGTTTTTTTTTAAATAATGTAGTATCTTTAACTCAGACAAAATTAAAGGAGATATACAAAATTTTAAGGCAACCTGATGAAATAAAAATAATGTGGTTTAGTGCTTTTCTTAGATTTTTTTTAAAGAATTGTAGATATCAAGTTATTTTTTATTTTTTATTTTTTATTTAGACGTGGTATTCTTTGTTGAATAAATAAAAAAAATTAATGTTAAAAAAAAGGCTTGGGGCTTTTATGAGAAATAATGTAATATTTTTAAAATAAAATAAAAAAGATATAATATTTTTAGGGCAAGTTAATTAAATGAAACATAATGTTAAGGAAATTAAGTTTAGTACTTCATGATTTTTTTTTTTAAGATTTGAGAGATCAAGTTATTTTTTGAAATTATTTTTGGATGCAGTATTTTTTTTGTTGGATAAATTAAAATTAATGTTAAAAAATTAAGTTTTTTTTGTTTATCTGATAAATAATATAGTATTTCAGAATAAGATTAAAAAACATATAATATTTTTAGAGCAAGTTGAAGAAAAAAATTAGGCTCCTTGCTTTTTTGAGTTTTTTTTTTTTAAGGATATGATAAATCAAGTTGTTTTTTATATTTTTATTTGGATATAGTACTTTTTGTTAACGAAATAAAAACAATCTTAAAAAATTAGGTTTGATGCTTTTATAAGAAATAATGTAATATTTGAGACTAAAATAAAAAGAGATAATAGTTTTACACGACAAGTTAAAATAATAAAAATAAGATTAAAAATATTATTAGTGCTTTTTGATATGAGAAATCAAGTAATCTTTTTATATTTTAGTGGGTGTAATATTTTTTTCGTTAAAGACATAGAGTTTTTTTTTTTTAAGAGGCGTACTATTTTTCTTTTAATGTATGTTTTTCTTAACAAATCAAATAGCTTAAGCCCAGATTTTAAAATTATTTTTCTCTAAAATATTAATTTAATCTAAAATACATAAATGATTATTAAAAAATAAATTAAAACTATTTTCTTAAAAATTTTAAAAATTTGCTTTTAATGTATTATTAAATAAATTAATCTTATATTAACTAATTTATAGCATATTTATTAATTTATTTTAATCGAGTTAAACATGTTATTGTCGAGTTTATTAAATTATCATGTTTATGATCTGAATTTAATCGTGTATAATTAATTCAATCTATTTTAACCGAAACTTGTTTATATTAAACTCAAATCCATTAACTTTGCGTCGTCTTCATATTAGGTTATCGTGTTATGTCACAAATTATTACCTCTACTTATATTCAATTTTTTTTCCATTTATTATACTGCTATCTTTTTCCTTGTTTATTAATTAATTCGTTTGCCAACTCTTCCAAGTACTTTAATTAATTTTATTTCAAAAATAGAGTTCACAAATGCAAGAAAACTTAAAACTTTAGGTTATTTAATCAAAAGAATTAATTAAAACAAAAAAAAAGAAAGAATTAATCAAATTAATCATATTATTGTTTAATTATAATAAAAAAAAAGATAAAAGAGTTGGCCCGATAGATTACTTAAATAGAGTTAGAAATACATTATACAGTGACTAATCAAATTAAATCCTTTGCAAATTTGCTTTAATTAAATATGTTGACAGCCCTTAGGTTTCCTTTTTTTTTTTTTTTTCTTTCTTTCTTACTTTCTTTTTTTTTTCCTACTTGGAGTTATGTTAGCTTCTTCTAAAAGAAGAAGAAGATAAAAAACGAAGGATAGCTTTGATGTTTGGTGTTTAAGGCATTAAATATAATAAATAAATAAACACATGATCGGGGTACTTATAGCATGAGGGTGGGGTCTAAATGATAATAGCATTGATCAAAGGGACTATCTTACTGATTTTGAAAGTTTATAGGTCTCTAAACATGTGTCTATTAAGTATCATTTAAAACAGCAAGCAAATATCACTTAATCACCCTCAATTTCAAGTTCCACCATGGCAAGCATAAGAGATTTCCTACAGAAAATATTCTAAGTCCTAGAATC
>JAJIYU010011960.1:0-14895 GCA_030144865.1 Tinospora cordifolia
GATGTGTGATGTATGATGAATTACTTAATCCATGCATAATTAGTTCACGACATGATCTTGCATTTAGATTTACTCAATTATGGCATGCATGACTAGGAAAATATGCATCTAGTTCCTATTGTTTATTCATGCACTTTATCATGTTAACTTGCAAACATAGTTGGATTATATTCTCGAGTGTATTGTGTGATGTTTGATGTGATTGAGACTGTTTGTAACACTAAAATAAGACAATGGTTTATTTAGAATCCACGTACCAGTGCGATTGACGAGCCCGAGGCGAATCGAGGTGACATCTCCTATATGTTACTGCTTGAGATTGTTGAGTCATAGGGCGGATCGTAGGTATTCCCAACCGGAGTTGTATGAGACATCTCAAAGTCTTTGGGAGACGGTATGACGTCGTGATAAGTACTCTCTCTTAGGTTGTGATGTCAGAGTTGATTGATTTTAGATGGTTATTGGAACCCTCTGAGATTGGATTGGATCATAGGGAATACCGAGAGGCATCTCAACCCTCTTCTGGTCTTAGACTCCGATAGAAACAAACAAATTTGTGAAATGTTTAAAGTTTGAAAGTGTTTGTAATGTTTTGGATTAGGTCTATGTAATGAATGTGATGTGTAAGATCGATCCACTGGGCTTTCGAGCTCACTCCCACTTTATTTTTCAGGTACACATGGCAGTAGGTTATGGTAACTTACACCTGAAGACTTACACTTTAATAGGACACCTCATTGGAGAAGTAGTCCGGGATAGGTGGTATTGGAAGTGGTATTTTGTTTAAATTTTTCTAAAATGATTTTCATGTATCTATTTGATTTTAAATTCAGTTGATTATATTTATGAACTATATTACATGTTTAACATTTATGTTGTAGTATAAGTTTTTAAAGTATGTCCGCTGCATTATCTATGATTTATATTGAGAAATCTGGTGAGTATTTTGAGAAATTTTCTTGATGTTTTTGTTTTAAATGAATATTCACCAGATATGGACATGAGAACCAAAATGTTATGAGTTTAACTTTGAAGAAAAAGATTTTGACAAAAGAAAAAATTTCAGTAACATCTCGATTTTCAACGGGAGACGATCCACACTGAGGTAACACGTGAACAGAGGTCCGAATGAAAATTGTGGTGTTACAATTATGGTATCAGAGGTCAGTATTATGAAACACTAGGCTAGATTTGAGTTCACCGGATATGATTTTCACTGGAATGAAGATTTTATTCAATTTGACTTTCACTGAAAATAAATTTTATCAGATTTGCTTTCATCGAAAAATGAATTTTCTTGATTATGATTTTGAAAAAGGGTAGCATGGGTAGAAGTCTAGAAGAAGGTAAGTGATGCCAACATAATTGAGTACTGTTATTAATGCGACCCAAGAAGAGGTAATGATTACTAATAGTTGACCTATTTTTAGGGTAAAGGTCCCTGAAAGGCTGATCTAGTTAGATCTTCTTCTGCGGAAGTACGTACCCGAGGGATTACCTTTATGTTGATTAGAGGTCCCTAGAAGGTTTCATTATCATTCAAAATGGACCCATGGTGATGGTACTCGAAATAGATGGTATCACGACAAATAATTATGTAAAACTAGATAGAAATTGATATTAGGTGGCTAGAAGTCTAGGAAAAGACTAAGGTGATGCCAACGCACTTGAGTTACAATTGTAGGTGTGATTCGAGGCGATGGCGTTATATAGAAGTTTTATGGAGTCAAACTTGGCAATTCTACTGAAGGATATCAAACCGAGTGAAGTAATGTGACCATAGGTATAAGTATAGACCAGGTATTGTCTCGGGATTGCAGTGGATCAGAAATAAATTAAAAGCTTTTAGGATATAGGTTAGAGACTAATAACATGTTTGAAGGCACGCTTGTTTGGTCAGGACCCGAGTTTGGGAGGAGCCTGTATCTCTGGTCTCTGTGTAGGATGGGGTGCATAGGGATTTGGGGGTACGGAGGAATCCAAGATTTGGAGAATGACGAACCATGTTTGGTGAGTGATCGATTTCTTTGGCTGAACTTGTACGCACTGTATTGTACTAGGATGGGGCGGTACAGTATGGTGGGGCTTGCGTTAGCCTTAGAACACGTCTGCGGTTGCACTGTCACACTAGTTTTAGCCAAGGGCTAGTTAAAAATGGTGGGATAGTTGCAGTCATGGATATCGAGATACTTGCGTCATTGTTTGGGTGTAATGCAATTCTGGGTGGAAGTCTGTGTGGAAGGGCGAGTGTGGGATGGGGCACACGGACGTAGAAGCACAGATGGAAACTTCGAGAGTGCATTATGCTAGCGTCTATTGTTTGCTTGATTGTTGGATGACTATCTGTTATGTATGTAGTTTGATTATCTAAGTGTTATAACCCAAATTCTTGTACCCATAAACAGACAAAATGCTACTGACTTAGAAGCATAAACCCTTAGACAACCGAAACAAATCGAGAATTTAGAGAATATGCACCTAGAGTCATCCTAGCACGAGAAACGCGAAAAGGTATAGGTGGATAGGAAGTGATGGTCAATAAGATAAGTCACGGTATCGAAAGAAAGTAGAAAATATATATGTGTACATGCAAAATAAACGCTATCCTTCAACTTAACATGAATAGATCATTGAATGCTAAATTAAATTCTTGGCTTGTGGTTCATGCCAAGGGATTCGCAGATCTAGGAAGGATATGGTTAAAGAAGAGGTGAGGGTGTTGTGAGGATAGCGGTAAACAAAGAGACTTTAGTAACCCTGAAATTGATAATAGAGATTTCTCAAAAAGTGAGAATGGAGATTACTCTAGAACTTGTGGAATAGGTGGTGAGGACTCTACAGTCATTGGCATTACCACAACTGTCGGTGCCTACGCGGATACAGGTACAGTCAACAGTGCAACTAGAGTCTCAGATGCAGCTACAATCTCAAACTCATCAGATGGATATAGTGCCACGGAGTGGATCAGTCATTTATGACATGGAGCACCAAAATTTGTTGAATGAATTCCAGAAGTTGAGACCTAGTACTTTGAAGGCATAACTGATCCTTTGCAGTAGAAAGGTGGCTCATCGAAATGAATCAGCATCTGAATACTAGGGGAGTGACTGGACCTAGAAGGGTGACATTAGCAGCGTACTAGTTGGTGGGACCGGCATAGTATTGGTGGAAGACGATTGAGAATAACTTAGAATAGGAACAAACAGTAAAGGTCAAGCATAAGAAGTCACAGTCATAGCAAAGTACTGGAAACCCAAAAAGAAGCAACGTAGGCAACAGAGTCAACAACCGCAAGGCATCCATATTAGGGATTAACAGACGATTAATAGGCAATAGTCTCGACAGACTAGGCCAAGAAACTAGGGTTGTATTATATCTGTGATCAGACGGGATATTTAGCTCGAGATTGTCCTAGTAGAGCGTTAGTATTAGATTCTCAATAGTCATAACAAGAAGATCACACCTTAGTCGTAAGTTGTACTCAGATGAACCAGACTCCTAGAGAGGAAGCCATGTTTTCATGAACATAGAGTATGCAATTATCGTTCGAATCAAGTACCATAGGATCATGGGTTACAAACATATGTAAGGATATATTTCAAATAGACATTAAGAGTTTGCCATCATTTTACTATTAGAATAGAAATGTGACACTATTGTAAAGGTTGTGTTAGTCGCATCTTGATAAATTAGAACTAGAAAATAATGGGTGCAATCATACCAGCACTAATGCACCGGATCCCATCAGAACTCCGCAGTTAAGCGTGCTTGGGAGAGAGTAGAACAAGCCATAACAGAGAAGTGATAGTAGAAAAAATAGCTGAGATCTCCGAGAAAGTGATATTAGAAATCACCCTCAGAAGGGAGGGCAAGTGGTGAAAGATCTATGGCTAACAGTTACACCACAGGTGTGGTTAAGTAAGTGCCACAACTGGGTTAGTCAGTTATGATAGACAGTAGTAAGAGTTGTTGGTTAGACTTCAAAAGCTATGATTCCATTTGGTTGGGAGCGATTCTAATGAGACCATAGATAATCGAATAGGATGATTACATAGGTGCCTACTCGGGTCATCTTTGCGAGAACTCTAACTAAAAAGCTAGAGTTGTTTATTACACAAAGTACGAGATCACATGATGAAGAAAATGAAAATATTTGAACAACTCAAGTCTACTTTGGGTGAGAGTATACTCCAGATTATTAATAAGTTTCCAAATTCTTTTATGGAAATGTCATGGATGTCACGTGGGATACCTGGGGTAGAATATCATAGTTCTAGTACTAAACCATGTCAAGAGTTGCGACCAGTAGTTTTCAGCGCTTATTCAGAAAGAAAGCTACGTTCACAATCTTCTTACTGGAAATAGGACGCACATTAAGAAACCACTCATTTATCTGAAAGACTTGAGGAAATTTTAATTGCTTCTTAGAGAACGTTTTCAAAGAAGCACTAAATTTACACCCGATAGTATCGCAAGACGATGAATCTAATGTGGGCGGATAAATATCAAACTACACCCATGAATCTGATGTAATGGGATCGGGTTGAAGATGGAGGTATCACATATGTAGAATTAGAGTAGCGCAGCAGAAGCGTAATGGGTTGCTGGAAAGATCGGTCGATTGACAACAGAAGATGACTCAAATTTTGAGGACGAAATTTTATTTAAGGGGGGTAGATTATAACACCCCGTAACTTCGTAATCATGTCACGTTGTGAGTAGGTATAAAATGAAATAAAATGAGAAATTGACATTCGATATTAATTGAATTAACTAGAAAAAACATACTAATACATATAATTTTATGGCAATGAAAATAAGTAGATTACAAAATTAAATGATATTATTAATACATAAACTTATAATTCAAGTTACATATTAAAATGATCGGTATATATTTTAAGAAGATGAGTATATTTATATAATCTTATAAATTCACAATAAGGTTAAACGAATAATAAATGTTAACTTATAAACTTATGATAAGGATTAGACAAATATTATACATGAAATTATAATAGAGTTTTATATAAATCAAAATGATTAGAAAATAAATCAACAATAATAATAATAAAATATTTGAGAATCCAAACAAATGGATTCCGGCGGAACGAAGGGTGAGCACGTTAGGAGAAACTCGATCGAAATCCAAATTTCTTTGGTTGTTCGATTTAGTCGGTGAGAAGAATTGCCCAGAACGTTCAAGGAAGGAGATTTTGGAATGCAGTTGGCTCTCTATAAAAGGAAACGAAGAAGCTGAAACCGAAGGAAGTGAGAAGGAGAGAATGAGCGCCACCCTTTGGTCGTCATAGCACGAACAAGAAGAAGAAGAAAAAGAACTACGGCTGCTGCAAGATGAAGAAGAGAAGATGCTGGTACCATTATCACTACTGCTGTTGCTGCCGAATGAAGCAAAACACCATGCAAAGGTGAGGTGCAGAAAACAGGGGCGAACAGCTGCTGCAATCCGGCCGTGAAGAAGAAGAACCAGCAACAATGGGTGTTGTATGCTCTGATTTTGGACGGCTAGTGAGAACCAAAGAGGAAGAACACCTGAAAGAAGAAAGCTGATTTTGGTCTAAGAAGCAAGCTGTAGCCAGAGGAAGCAAGTTGGAAATTTGAGTTTTGAACTCAAATTTTCTGGGTTGAGCATGATAACAGATGAGAAACAGAGCATAATCTAGTTGTATGGGTTGAAATGAAGAAGAAGTTGCCATATTTAATTGAAGAAGAAGAAGTCGTGATCTGCAACCCAGAAGACAGAGGACGAATGGAAAGAAGAGCTTGCTGTTCTGTTTTGGTCGAGCTGAAGACGAAGAAGATGGGAACTGGTGGTGTGCTTGTTGTCCGTTTTCTGCACAAAGAAGAGGTCCGTGATGATGGGTGTGTGATGAGAGGAATGTGAAGTTGAAGGGAAGAAAAAAAACTAGCAAACTAACATTACTGCGGCTGGTCCGTGACAACAAAGAAGAGGAATTACTGCTGTGGCGGACTGAATGAAGGACACAACTGTTGTTGGTGTGTTGCAGCCGGACGAACAGAAAATCATGTTTTTTGGTGATTACCAAACTTGGATCATGCGTTGAATGAACAAGAGGAACTGGGATTTCAGTTGGTTTGGCTTTAACTTGATCTTGAAGAGGACGATCAAACGTGAAGAAGATGATGAATTGAATGTAGCTAATGTTACCACGAGTGGCTGCTGATGCGTGCGAGAAGCAACATGAAACAAGGGGAGATTCGTTGTTGGAGGTTAATCGCGTGAAGAACACAACGCAAGGTATATTTTAAATTTTAAATTTTTAGATAGTAGAAAATTTATTTTGATAATTTTGGATGCAAAAGCAAAATAAAAATTAGAAATTAGAAATCAGATGCAAATTAAAATTAATTAAAGTAAGTACAAAAATAATTTAGAAAATTTATTTAATTATTAAAATTTAATAAATTTAATATGAGATTATTTATTAATTATTGAACATGGGGATTAATTGAATTTATAAAAAATTAAATTAATTAATCTTTTAAATTAGGATAAGTTTATAATTTAATAAATTAAATTAGTTAAAGACATGAAAAATAAACCTAAGGAGTTTAAAAGTCTTTTATAAGAAAATAATAAAAGCTTAGGCCCTGAAACTAAGTCTAGAACATTTAGAAGTCTTATTTTGTTTGTAATTAAATTAATTATGATATCAATGAATTATTCAAATTGCAAAAAAAAAATTAAGTTATTAGAAATTTAATTCTACGAAAAGGTTTGTAAGTAAATTATTAAAATTGTAATTTTAAACTAAGGAAATTTAGAAGACTTAGAAGTATTTTAATTATGATACATAAAATTCTAAACTTTAGGAATAATTCTAAATTAGTTGAAACTGATATCAAGACAACATAAGTATTTTAGAAACTATTTAAGTTTAAAAATATTTTGAATAAGATTAAAAATGAATTATGAACTTAGTAAATTTTATTAATTGTTGAATCGCAAATTTTGCAATTTAGAGTATCAAGTATTTTGACGAAAAGCAAGGGAGCCACGAAGATCGACGAAATTAGGTGGGCATGACTTCCTTGCTCATATGTATTATATGGATTTAAGATTCAAAGCATTTGATTGAATAGTTCTAGGTTATTTGGATTTTATTAGGAAAGTGATTGAAATTGTTTGACTTATTTGAATGATGTGTGATGTATGATGAATTACTTAATCCATGCATAATCAGTTCACGACATGATCTTGCATTTAGATTTACTCAATTATGGCATGCATGACTAGGAAAATATGCATCTAGTTCCTATTGTTTATTCATGCACTTTATCATGTTAACTTGCAAACATAGTTGGATTATATTCTCGAGTGTATTGTGTGATGCTTGATGTGATGGAGAGCGTTTGTAACACTAAAATAAGACGATGGTTTATTAGGAATCTACGTACCGGTGCGATTGACAAGCCCGAGGTAGATCGTGGTGACATCTCCTATATGTTACTGCTTGAGATTGTCGAGCCACAGGGCGGATCGTAGGTATTCCCACCCGGAGTTGTATGAGACAGTTTGAAGTCTTTAGGAGACGGTACGACGTCGCGATAAGTACTCTCTCTTAGGCTATGATGTGAGTGTCGATTGATTTTAGATGGTTATTGGTACCCTCTGAGATTGGATTGGATCACAGGGAATACCGAGAGGCATCTCAACCCTCATTCGGTCTTAGACTCCGACTAAAACAAATAAATGTGTGAAACGTTTAATGTTTGAAAGTGTTTGTAATGTTTTGGATTGAGTCTGTATAATGAATGTGATGTGTAGGATCGATCCACTGGGCTTTCGAGCTCACTCCCACTTTATTTTTCAAGTACACATGGCTGTAGGTTATGGTAACTTACACCTGAAGACTTACACTTTAATAGGACACCTCATTGGGGAGGTAGTTCGGGATAGGCGGTATTGCAAGTGGTATTTTGTTTAAATTTTTCTAAAACGATTTTCATGTATCTATTTGATTTTAAATTCAGCTGATTAGATTTATGAACTATATTACATGTTTAACATTTCTGCTGTAGTATAAGTTTTTAAAGTTTGTCCGCTGCATTATCTATGATTTATATTGAGAAATCCAGTAAGTATTTTGAGAAATTTTCTTGATGTTTTTGTTTTAAATGAATATTCACCCAGATATGGACATGAAAACCAAAATGTTATGAGTTTAACTTTGAAGAAAAAAGATTTTGACAAAAGAAAAAAATTTTAATAGCATCTCGATTTTGAACGGGCGACGATCTACACGTGAGGTAACACGTGAAAGGAGATCCGGTTGAAAATTGGGGTGTTACAGGTTATGCTCAAGTTTAATCTAGTTCTCAACTGGTTCTGCAAGCTTTGCTAAAAATGAGACGTAAACCAAACATCTCTATCAAACACAATAGACACTGGGACCCATGTAATCTCACAATCTCACGAATATACAGTAGACTCAGCCTCTTGATTGAATCTCTGCTCAAGAGAAAATGAGCAAACTTAGTCAATTTGTCCATAATGGCCCAAATCGTATCATATCTCCGCTGAGTCCGAGTTAGCCCCATCATAAAGTCCATGGTAATGTGCTCCTATTTTTACTCGAGTCAAGGTTGTAGTAAACTACTAGATCTTTGGTGTTCAGCCTTAACCTATTGACACATGTCACATCCCTGCACAAGGCCTTAAGTAGGTTGAGCATCCTGATACATCTTGTTGGTGCCTGGGTGAATGATATACCTCAAGCAGTGTAGCTCTACTAACACTCTCCGTCTCGGTTGAGGGTCATCTAGAACCCACAATCGTCCCCTGAACCTCAATACACCATCACTCTCAATCGACCACTCCACACAAGAAGTGTCATCCACCCACTCCTAAAAAATCATATAATCAATATCACAAGGCTACACCTCTATGATCTCAGCAAGCAGATCTGGCTAAGCTCTTATTTGTGCATTGACTCTAGTCTCAATTGAAGTTTCTTGGATACTCATCACTATCACAAAATGAATCATCCTCCACTCCTGAGACATATGTCCATTTCCTACTAAGTGCATCAACCACAATATTAGCCTTCCCAGGATGGTATTTAATACTAAAGTCATAATCCTTTAGCAAATCCATCCACCTCCTCTGCCTCATGTTAAGATCTTTCTAAGAAAATAGATACTTGAAGCTCTTGTGATCTAAATACAATGTAAACGTTTACCATAAAGATAAGGCCACCAAATCTTGAGCGCATAAGTAATATTTGCTAGTTCTAGATCATGAACAGGGTAGTTTTTTTATGAACCTTTAACTGTCTAGAAGCATAGGCTATAACCCCATCATTTTGCATCAACACACAACCAAGGCCTAATCTTGATGCATCAGTATAAATTACCAACTTTTGACATGGTTTTAGCAAAACAAGAATTGGCGCAGCTATCAACCTTTGTTTAAGTTCAAAAAGGTATGTTCACAGTTATCATCCCATACGAAGGTACATTTTTATGGGTTAGTTTAGTCATCGGTGTTGCGATGCGGGAAAAACTTTGTACAAATCTCTGATAGTGACATGCTAAACCCAAAAAACTACGAATCTTAGTCACCTGGGCTCTCTCTATATCCCTGCTAGACCATCAACCAAATGGATAAGGTAGGACACTCTGATTTGTTGTGCCTTATCTGCCCACATTGATAATAAGTGAATGGTTGTCTCTGTACTACTTGCCCTATTAGTGCTGGCTGGCCCATGTATACTACCAGTGTCGGTGGTCGATACTCTAAGCTTCTACCTCCCCTACCTCTGCCTCATCTTCAGCCTCCGCCTCTAGACCTTACTACCACTTGTGGCTCAAGTGTTTAGATAGGGATGGCGGCAATTGCTATTGTTGTGGTAGACTAGGTCTGTGGGCTGCTAGTCGATCCCAAAACAAGCTTCCTCTTCTTATAACCTCTATTCTTCTGCCACTGACCTTGGTTACCAGGAGTTTGTGTTGAATTATGCATGAACCTGGGACAATCTATACATGTACTAGCTCGTCCTTCCTATCTGCCTCAATATCAGAGCTCGACGCTTCAACGACTCTAGACTAGAACCATGTATCACCTGTCGAATATCACTATTCAATCCCTGATGGTAGAATCCAACCCATTCTGCATTATTAGCCACAAGCCATAGAGCATAAGATTCTAGATGAATGAATTTGTAAGTATACTCCTAAATCATCATATTGCCTTGTCGCAAAACCAAGAACTCCATCTTCGTCCACTCTCTGGCAAAAGCAGGAACAAAAGCCTCCAAAAACAACTCTCTAAACTTTGCCCAAGTCTCAATCGGGCACTCATTAGCCAAAACCCAACATCTAGTGGCATCACCCTCTAATGTATATGCAAAGAACAACACCTAATTCTCTACAAATAACTTCATTGATCGTGTTATCTTCTCAAGATTCAATAGCCAATCCTTTGCTTGCTCTAGATTAACACCACCCTAATATGACTGGGATTTCATATCCACAAACTTCTTCAGTAATCTCTAATGAGGAATATCTCTCCTCCGTCCCTCTGTGTGGTGCCTACGAGGAACCTCAACCTTCTCTTTAGATTCATCATCGTCATCCCCATCAGCTAGCTCGACTACAGGTGGAGTAGGAGTTGTAAGAGGTGTTGGTCACTGTATATTATCCACAACCCCATCTATCTTCTAATGTAGTGCAGCGCTAAAGGATTAGATCAACTCCCCTTGTACCTGGACAAGATCTTTGAGCCATTGGTATACATCAAGCTTGGCAAGTGGTGGTGGTAGTACATGTTTCAGTACAAGATCCCAAGGAGGAGAAGGATTTTGTGGTAACCATTGTGGTCTACTACGTCTAAGTAGCATCGTAATCTGCAATTCACATACAATCATTTTTCAATGTCAAACTTGCAAACTACCACCACTACCGCCTATTTTACCACTACTGTACAATATATTTACAAAAATAAGTTTTGAAAAATAGAACTTTTGGACTCATAAATTTTTGCTTAATTCCAACTTTAGAAAAAAAATTGTTTCCAATACCAACATTATCGAGATCCCTTTTGAAACCTCATACAAGTGACCCAACTGGCACCATAGTTAAAAAAATTCTACTCCTTAGTGAAATTCTTGACTACTATTAAGCCTGACCATTGAAACATTTATAGTATTCAAAGAGCAACAATAACAAGGTATGTAGAATAACGTAAAAACAACAGAAGTCTTCAGCATTAATTACATTGATAAAGTCCAGTTCAACTTTACATTCTCAAAACTTGTACATAATGATTTAAAATACCAAAAATAGCAAAACAATAAAACAACCTATTATGGACTATACTAGAAAGTATCACGCAATCAAGACGTCTTTCACCTTATCCACACTAGAGGGACTTAAAATGCTAAGAGTAGTGAGCTCGATATCCACGTTAGCATAATGAGTAGCAAAAATATATATTTACTTAAGTCTAACATTCTACATGCAATGTAATAGGCAAAATCACAATCATTCATATAAAAATGCAACAATAAATAACATGCACAATCATGAACATATAAAAATGTAGCAGCCTAATATGCCATGAATTATGCCATATTTCAAGGGTTTAGTATCTAAACTCGGCGCCCTTCTTTCACTTTAAAGATCCTTTGGTCATACTGCCATTCCGAAAGGATGTGACCATCACCTAGGCCATACTACAATATCATCGACGATTGTGACCCACCGACAAGGTGGTACCACCGTACCACCTTATCTCGGGCTATCATGATCTAATGTCTACACCCAAGAACCTCTCAGCATTAGGCCAGGTTAGCATAACTAAAGATCTGCCAATCAGTCTTATCTCAGAGTTATCACGATCCAATGTCTGTACCTCAAAACCTCTCAACATTAGGTCAGGTCAGCACAACTAAAGATCTGTCGATCAGTCCTATCTCAAAGCTATTACGATCCAATGTCTGCACCTCAGAACCTCTCATTATTAGGTTAGGTCGACATATCTTAAGATCTAGTAGTCAGCTCTTTTTCAAAACTATCATGATCCAATGTCCGCACCTTGCAACCTCTCATCGTGAGGCCAGGTCGACACATATGAAGATCTATACCCTTCTCTTAGGACTATCATGATCCAATGTCCACACTTTAGACCTCTCATCTTGAGGCCAGGTTAGCATATTTGAAGATCAGTCCTATCTTAATGCAATATGCAATGCATGTAGCACACAATTATGCAACAATAATAAGTAGAATAAAAGGTTAAGTAAATAAGTTAAATTACTACTCACTGACTAATTCAACTGCCAACATTCTCTTGGTCGCTAGTCACATCTTGCAATATCAAGTCAAATACCAAAAGCTTACACTATTAACACATAACTCACTTTTACTATACACTAAGTAACCTCTTTTCGAATTTGTTGTAAAATACATTGAATGGGAAAAAAATTAATTATTTCCTATATAACGTATTTTTTCATGTAAAGTAATTCATAATGCTATACAACATTATATATATATCATTAATCTATTAATTTTTCTTAAATTGTATAAATGCAAATTTAATATATCAATTGATCTCCAAAAATCCTAAATTTGATATCATTGAGTCCAAAATTTCATTCTTGACATTTTAGTACCTGTCAATTAAAATTTCATTGCCAATATCTATACTCTATATGTGTCAGGTTCCAATTACCATCTAAATTTTTAGAGCCTACACGAATACAAATAAACTATATATTTGTATTCTACTCATTAATAAGAACACAATGAGATATATATATATATATATAGTTTTACTCCAAGTAAAAATACACCTTATTTTTGAGTCACGCAATTGACTATCACTTTTATAGAAACTACACTAGAAAAAATGGAATTCACAACTTGTATAGTTATTTTGAATTGAAAAGAGTCAAAAAATAATATATCCAAAGTGGCAGATCTTCAAAGAATAAACAACTTTTCTTCCCTCTTTTCTTTCTTCTTCTTTCTCTTTTCCTTCATTCTCTTTCTCTTTTTTTTTTTCTTTCCCTTTTCATTTTGCTTCCATCTTTTCCCGAAGGGAGGGAAATGAGGAGAGAGTGAGAATGAGAGTAAGCTCCTTTGCACACATATATGTGTGTGTGTATATATATATATATGTGTGTGTGTATATATATATATATGTGTGTGTGTGTGTGTGTGTGTGAAAATTATTTCATTCAATCCTTTCATTTTTTTTCCTAACTAAGCTCCCCATCATATTTATTGTTATTTTTTATTTATTTAACACACTCATTAATTTATACAATTATCGTAAAATCATGTATTTTCATTTATAAATCATGTATTCATACATGAAAATATATATCAAACTCGTCGACTCAATATCCAAAAATACGAGTCGTTACACATCCCAAGGCTAAGTTGTCATTTGGGACCTTGAAAATTTTCAAGGTTTTAATTCATACCATGGAGCTCTTGCTCATCCTGAGGCCAAGCTAGCACTTGGGACTCAAAAGAATTTTGGGGTTTTGGTCCATGATCATGCTTGTGTAGTCTTCTAGGTTTTTTTAGGTTTTCCTGCGGCCTTCGTCCTAGCAATGATTCGAGCAAATGATTTTGTTCTAACCCTAGGGTATTGTAGGTCTTCTTGAGACCTTCTTCCTAGTAGTAATCCTAGCAAAAGATCCTACTTAGAACCTAAGGTATTTTTAGTCTTCTTGAGACCTTCTTCCCAATGATAATCAAAGCAAGTGATCTTGTTCGG
Organism: Tinospora cordifolia; assembly: GCA_030144865.1. Taxonomy (NCBI): domain Eukaryota; kingdom Viridiplantae; phylum Streptophyta; class Magnoliopsida; order Ranunculales; family Menispermaceae; genus Tinospora; species Tinospora cordifolia. The sequence goes on from JAJIYU010011960.1 coordinate 13,775, forward strand.
TCCCCAAGGTACTCTAGGTCTTTTTGAGACCTTCATTTTGGAGATAATTTGAGAAAATGACCCTAATCAGACCTTAGGATATGAGTTTGTTACATTCCAATGTAATAAGGTGTCAAAAATCACTCGCTTTATCAATTGTGGCAACAACCAATTACAAATTTTATGCTCACTTTTGTAGAACTAATACAGATAGTAGACTTGGAGGTGTTTTGCATTCCAAGGCTTTCCTAGCCTTTGTCCATCAAGATCTTTTATTTCATAAATTCTACGATTCACTATTGTTGTGACTCGATATGGTTCGTCCTAGTTAGCACCAAGTGTTCCTTATCTTAGTTCTTGGGTGTTGATAATCGACTTTCACAAGACAAGGTATCCTATCTTGAAGCTATGGTGCTTGACCTTTGAGTCATGATATTTGGTTGCTCTCCTCTAATACATAGGTAAGCAAACTTGTTATTTAGCTCATTGTTGTCTAATGAAGTCCTAAATTTCGGTATACCAATCCATACTAGAATTACTACTTCCATACCGAAGGCCAATGAGAATGGTGTTCCACTTGTAGCAGTCTTAGCTATGGTCCAATAAGACTAGAGAACTTCTGGTAATTCGTTTGCTCTGACTCCTTTCTGTACCTCTATCTTAGCCTTTAGTGTATGTTTTATTACTTTGTTGATAGCATTTTCCTGCCCATTCACTTGGTGATGAGCTGGCACAAAGAAGAAATGTCAAATTCCTATATTCAAGCAATTTTTTTCGTTGTCCAACTATTTTTCATTCTTTAATACAATTATGTATGGTAACCAAAATTTGTACACGGTTAATTGTCAAATGAATTCCATGGTCTTTTACTCAGTTATCTATGTTAATGGCTCCACTTCCACCCATTTGGTGAAATAGTCAATGACTACTATCGTGAACTTAACCTAACGCCTACCAAGTGAGAAGGGGATTTATGAGGTCTACCATATATTGAACAAAAGGCTCCAAGTGGAGGTCATGTATTCTGGTGATAGCATGTTGTTGGCAGTTGTTGTATCTCTAAGCCACATCTAGCATATCCTTGTTCTTGGTTAGGTAATAATAACCTTGTCTCAGCACCTTTGAGTTAGAAATCTTCCTCT
>JAJIYU010011961.1:0-14892 GCA_030144865.1 Tinospora cordifolia
TTGTATACTCTGTATTTTTGTGCTGTAATTTTCGCTTGCCATTTTGTTTGGCGATAGCACTGCTTTGGGTCAGTGATTTCTGGACCTGATAGAAGTTTCGTGGATCAAATGTTGAAAAGTTGAAAACTTTGAGTGGTTGTTTTTCTTTGAAATATGGAGGAACTCTTTGGATAATATGTACCACAGGAAATCACCTATTTCATTGCTAGTGAAGGGTTTGATTGCATTTATTAGTGTTAGAAATGAGGCGATTTCCCTTGCTTACTATGTTAGTCACTGAGCACGATGTATATGTTTTATCATATTCATTTTATAAAACTGATATCATCACCACCATTGTCCTTTTTTTTTTTTTTTTTCTTTTCCTCTATTTTCTTGCTATTTGTTTTTTAAAGAAAAGAGGATAGTCATCAGAAACCATAGACACCTTATGGTGGTTGCCAGATACTGATGCTGCCATTGTTGCTGAAGTGGTTGTTGGGCACCCAAATGCTAAGGACCATTAATATTTTCCATGTTTTTGAATGAAAAAGGCTGGCCAATAATCAAAGATTTGTAGATGATTTCACTTGTTAGCATGATCACCAGCTATCGACAATTATTTTCAATCACCAGCAAGAGCGGATTGGTGTTGGAATGACAACCGTCATTGCCATTGGTTTTGGCTGGCTATAGCGCAGGCTAAAATCCAAAGATGGGCTTGGGCCCAACTTGAATTAGTCTATACCCACATCTAGGCCAGAAACCAAATTAAAACTAGGGCCCCATTCCACCTGAACTCGAACAAGCTCTACTAGACCCAATTGTGTTTTGGATTCATTTAGACAAATCTGACCCAACATGGTCTGGTTCGAGTTGCATTATCCAATCCAAAGCAATCCATTCTATTACAATAATTTTTTGAAGTTAATTTGGACCATTTATTCTTCGCAAGTTAAGATAAAGACTCTACTTCAACTTTTAACCAAAGAGTTAAACAATGGCGTAGTCTTATTTTTTTGAGAATTTTCAATTTGCATGATCAAATTGGATATAATTACACCAGAATATGATATTTATAAGTTAGATTTGAATTGTTTATTTTTAATGAGTTAAGATGAACTCAATGGATACGTTGTTATGAAAAATTGAAAATTGACATCAAGGTTATATTTACACAAGCTTAATATTTTTATGGTCAGAAATAAACAATTTGGTCTCAAATGGTACAACTATTTTAGATTTATACACTTTTTTTGTATTGTAGATGTTGAATGAGACATGGATGCTAATTGTGTTTACACTTTGTACTATGCATGCCTCTTAAGAGCACAAAACGAGTTTACAACATGCTTTGACCCATTACATATAGTCTTATTATTTAACTTTGCATAGTGTGATATTGGATATGAAAGACTGTGGTTGGATAGTAGACTCCATTTTTTTTTAAAGTGGAGAGACTATGTTGGTACTATTGAAAACACCGTAACATGTTTAATTTTATGAAGATTTTTGAGGAACTTAAAAGATAAGAACAACACGTAATGCGCCTAATAGAACAAGAACATCTTGTTGCTGAGAATATAAGGAATCTTTAATATTGTTAGAATATACAAAGAACAGAATGTGGGTGGAATATACTATCTTTAAGGAATGAGTGCACCATTATTCTTCAACATTTATGCAAGAAACATGGTAAAAAAAATGTCTGATGGATGCATTCAAGGAAATTATACCATTTTAGGTGCTTCAGCTTAGTCTTGGTTTGTTGATTAAGAGTCTGATGTACTAAAAGGGTTAGAGAGGCATGTAAGGAGGTAGATAGAAGGACAAGAAAGATGTTATGTACTATAATTATTACAACCTTGGGCATTTCATCTTCCTACATTTCATTTGACTCTTAATTGATACACTAAAATTGAACTATTACCCCCTTAAAATGGCCTTGTTTCCTTGAATGTATTCATTGCATTCTTTACCATATTCATTGCATGGTAGTCTAAGAACAATGGTGTACATGTACCTAAAAGATAGCACATTCCACCTGTTTGGATGTGTTGAAGATATTAATAATCGCCTCACATTCTTAGGGACAAGGTCCTCTTCTTTGGGCACTCCCATTTGTAGCTTCAATATTTTAGGTTTCTAAAAAATTTTCATAAAATTAAACATGTTTTAATGTTTCTTGATATTGTCTACATAGTCTATCTACTTTCCAATAGTGGAGTTTAGGGGGGCTTAATCACTGTGTTTCATATTTAGTATCACACCCATGGAAAGAAGTTCCTAAATCATATAATTGGTTTGATTTATAATTATATGTTGTGTTAGGGTATTTTTTGAACCCATTTTGCACTCCTGAAAAATGTAGTGCAAGGTGTAAACACCATTAGTGTTTAACTCCTATTTCATATTTATAGTAAATAAAAGAGTGTAAGTACGATGTGATTGGTGATCTACAAGTTCAAATTGTTGGTTTTTTAATTATATAGATGTTAAGATTAGGTGTATATAGCTCACATCTCATTTAAAATTTTTTGTGATATTGTATTTATAACAATCACCTTAACTCATTAAATATGAATGGTCTAAATCTAATTTAAAGATGATTTGATAGATCCATCAAGTCTAGGGTCTTTCTATCTAATTTGATTGTACAAAAGAAAGTGCTCGACAAATGAGCTTAGGTCATTCTATAATTGTTTGTCTAAAAGTTGACCTAGAGTCCTCATTCAAACTCATGTGAAAAGAACCAGTTGGATTGAACATGCCAGGCTAGTTCAAACCCATGCATGGTTATCATTGGTTGGGATGTGGTTCAAGCTTGGATGGAAGTTGGGCTTGGCTCTACTTTTGGGTCTTGCCTAGATGTGGGCTTGGTCTAGTTCAAGTTGAATGTAACCCGACATTTGCGCTTGGGGATTTTTGTGTTTTTTTTTTTTTTTTTTTGGTTGTAACTTGTAAGCTTTTGAGGTGCATGGTTGTAGGTTGCTCACTAGCTCTTTTAAAGCAATTTCATCAAAAAGCCACTTATTCAAAGTCTCATTTGTTAACTTGTTTTATCTATTGACCACTTCAAGGTGTCATTGCTTTTGGTGACTTTTTTAATTTTATCATTTATGATTTTAGTTTTTAATAATACCAGTGAAACTTTGTCAAGTTATTAATTATTATTAGCCAATTTAAGCTTTTTAGGCTTTTTTAATATATGTTTGTTTTTTTAGCTAATGTTGAACTTCATATTTTATATAACTATCGGTATGTGTCTAAATATATACACTTTTTCTTTGTGAGATGGATAGTAATTTCCTAAAGAAGAAAGTATACTAGTAAACAAACAATATTTTCTAGCTTTTCTATTCTTATTTTCAAGAAAAAGGAGATAGGAATGATTTGAGTTGTTAAAATATCTGTTTTATACCTCTTTGAAATAGTTTTACACACCATTAGGAAATGCTTAAAATCTAAAACAATATAGAGAACCACTAGAAATTTAAAGTTGAATAAGAAGGTCAAGGTGCTTAGTGCCCAATTCTCTATGTGTTGTAGTAGCTTGTACTTAAAGTAATATCTAAAAACCAAAGTAAATTCTAAGATGATGATTGTTGTTATGCTCCTTCTCAAAGACTTGTTTACATGTGAAATATTTCATGGATTGTTTAAACAATTTAACTATCAAATTTTATAGAATTTGTTGTTCATCTCCTATCTGTTTAAAGATGTGCTTGGAGGTAGAATAGGAGATACTATATCTTGGATAAATTTGACAATTTAAGTCTGTTTAAAAATGTCAGTCCTTAAATTTAAGTCTGTTTGTAATTTCTGACACTCTTTTCTATACGAAGATGTAATTAAAACTTGAACTTTTTTCTTCATGTTGGCTCTTTATTTTTCCTCGCCAAAACGTGTTTACGTAGTTGGTGCTTGTAATGTTATTGTTGGGGTACAATCCGAGTAGTAATTTCCAATATTGGTATGGTATTGCACGACTTTCTCCGCAACACGTTTGGTATTTCTTCATATTAATACATCCAAGTTGTGTTTGTTTGATCGTGAGATTTTTTTTTTATTGCACATTTTTAGTTCTTCCACTGATACTTGTCCCTTTTCTTGCCAGAAAATGGACATGGGTCCTTGCCCAAAGGTGCACTCTCTGCAATTAAGAAAAGAGTATCCTCAAGTACTATATTTTATGCTGTTTATTTCCATTTTGTTTCATATTTTTGTTGTTTGAGAAGGTAAGTTTTTGTTTATACAAGATGCTTTAATCCATGTGCATCCTCAACCCTAATAGATATGAGGAAGCCAAGGCAAAAGGTAATGATAATTATGATAGGGACTTGGAGGATGTCATTGATAGGCTTATTGTGGAGTGTGATCGAAAAATTCAGAGGGCTCTTAAGCGTTTGGAAGATGAGGACGCCAAAGCTGCTATTGCTATTTCTGTTTCTGAGGTTACTCAGGTAATTGTTTTTGTTTGTTTTTTGTATGATGTAATTAAGTGTCCTTTTGTTAATTTTTGGTACAAGTTTAATGTATTCCGTTTTGAATGTAGACTCCCGAGGTACTTGAGTTGTCGAAGCAGATCAAGGAAAAATTGAAAGAAGTTGATCAACTTGGTAAGTCAAAATGACTTTTTAAATTTTTTTTTTTTATTTCATTGTCTTATTTTAGGGTAAGTGTTTGTTTCCAATGCATTTTTTCCATTAACCATTTTAAATGGAACCTCTCTCTCTCTCTCTCTTCTTCTTTCATTATTTATTTGTCTTTCTTTGTTTTTGTAGTATGACTATATGTTAAATGCAATTGATTGTTTTTTTCTTTTCTTCTTGTTTCGTTGGTTCTTTTTCTTATCCTATTGATTTGTTCAATTTTCTTTGTAGTAGATTAAATTCACTTTCTCTAGTTAGGCAGACGTATTGGAAAATGCACTTCTCTTTCTTCTTCTTTAATTGTGTCAATCCATTGTTTTTCTTTGCCTTCAAAAAGTAAAAAACTCCACCTATATGAACTAATAACTACGGTATGAAAATTTGACGAAATTAGCCGAATTAATTTAGTAATTTTGATAATTGAAGCAAGACTTGTTTGTAACTGTAAAATTACAAAACTTTGTCGAAATTTTTAAAAAAATTGGCAAAGTTAGCCTAAAATTGAAGTTTCAATAATTTTTGCACAAAAAATGTAAAAAAAAGTCGTAAGAAGGAACATTTTTTTATGGAAGAATTTATGTGCTTCTTCTTTATAATTATATAGATTGTTGAAGAATCTTTCTCTATAAATGAAAAAGATTAATGACAAAATATGTGTATTTAGCAAGTGACTATTTAAGAGAAAGAATAACGATTTGCAACTTGGAGGAGGGTAGAGAGAAGACCGAGAAGAGAATAATAGTTGATGGCTTGCATGAAGATGCATTGAGAGAAAATAGAGAAACAAGGGTCATTCGTGGTAGTCAATATAGAAAATTGAAGTTATTTGTGGTTGCAACGACTTGCAAGCCATCAATCAAATGAACTAAAAATGTATCTTTTTATATTTATTTTCATCATTTTTAATAGTGATTATGCATAGTTTAGCATTTAAATGAATTTTTTTTTAACTTCTTTAGGTTGGGAATTTTTATAGTAATTCTTTTGAATTTTTCGAATTCTTACAGGGATGGTAATTTGTATCACTGTGTCGTAAACGAGTTTTACCCATATATTCTTAGCTTAAATTTGACTCGTTTATTAATTGTTTCATGTTTAACTAAGCACATTTAACTTATATATAATTTTTTTTTTTTAACTTGTAGCCAAATTTTTTTTAAAATTTTAAGATATTTTTATTATAAAAATATAAAAAATAATTTATTGAAAATAAGTCAAATTAAAAATTTTTCTCAAAAAATAATAACAAAGAAATTATTTCATCAATATAATAATAAACATATTAATTTTAAATTAATCAATTTATAATCTGTCTCTTAACTTGTCTATAATCGCGTTAAATAAGTCATTTTCAGGTTTACCAAGTTAACGCATATATGACCTAAAACTTAGTTGTGTTTAACCTATTTTGATGCAAACCGATTCCTAAACTCTTCAAATTAATTTTGCCTTTTGAAGGTTGAAACTTGGGGTGAAGTTGAATTTTGAATTTTCGTTCCTTAGTAATAACTGGATATGAAAATTATTACTATGTTGTCTTAATGTCTATTTTATTGTGCTAGGGAAGTTTTTTCTATTTGGCTATGTTGACTTTTAAATAACCTTATATATGTGTGTTTAATACTTCACGATAGGACATTATTATGGGATATGAGTCCACTTTGGATTTTGAAATATATATTAAATAGGCTCTCTAATGAAAAAGGGAGAATGATCAATAAGTGAAGCTCACTTACGTGGGAGAACAAGAAAGGCACTAAATGAGTGAAAATAAGGGGAAAAAAGGGAAAAGTAATGTATAAATATTTGTATCCTCACATACCAAAATTTGAAAATGAAAAAGTCAGACTTGTACATATGTATTTGTGCTCATCATCGATACTAGGAGTTCATGTGACATAAGTATCATGTGTAAAGTGTCGTTGTAAGTTTTGGGTTGCATTTTTTTTAAATGTATTTTTAAGGGTTTATGTTCAGGAAGGAGCTGGAAGATTTTGTGTGGGAATTGGATGCCATGGTGGATAAGAATATTTGGAATGGGTAGCTTTCCACTTTTAGGAAGCTTTTAAGGTAGACTTGAAGAGGTGTGTGTGAGGCAGGATAGGATGACTATTTAGAATGCGAGATTCTTTGATAATGTGCTTAACAATAAAAGATCTAGAAACTTCATCACTTGCATTGAAGAGGATAATAGTTTGATTGAATTTGAAAATGAGGTGATTTAAGAGATCGTTGGGTATTTTAAGAGTGTATTTGCTTTCGAGGGGGCCATGTCTTGGGAAATAGAAAGGTTGCATGGGAGCCATTTCTTCGAGGCATAGAGAGTTCCTTGAGGACCTTTTAGCTACAAGGGCTCGATGTTATTTGGGCTAGATGTGTTTTCGATCCTTTCCTTGCAACATTCATGGGATTTTTTTGAATAAGACAACATTAGGGTTATGGAGCAATTGTTCTCATCTTGGATTGTTCATAACCAAGGTAATGAAACATTATTTGCCATTTCCCAAAAAGAGGATCATCAATGAAGCTGAGAACTACAACCCCATTATCTTACTTTCAAGTCTATATAAGGTCAGTTTATGCAATTCTATGAAAGACTATAAAGGAGGCACAGTTTGCTTTCTCTTAGTGGAGATATTCTAAATGTGGTCCTTGTTGCCAACAAGGTGGTTGAGGACTATAGGGTGAGGAAGCCAAAAAGGGTGCTGAAGTTGACTTTCTCAATGTGTTTGATTCAATACAGTGAGGTTTTTTGGAGTTTATGTTGAGGTTTTGGCGGTAGTTGGATCAACTTTGAATGATTTTACATAGTTAATTGCTATAAAAATAGGGCTGAGACATAGGAATCCCCTCCCTTCACTCTTCTTTATCATTGTGGCTGATGGTTTAAGTAGGATGATGTCAAGGCTAAGGAAGTCTTTCTTGTGGGAGGATTTAATACTGGTTGAGGACAGATGGAGGTCTCTCATCTACACTATGCAATGATACCATCTTTTTGTTTGATGGGAAAGACGAAAGTGTTTCTTGGGTATTAAATGTTTTACGTAGTTTTGGAGTGTTCTTTAGTATTAAAGGTGAATATGGAGAAGTGTTATACTATGGGGAAAAACAAGCATTTGGAAGGAGCTTGCTAGGTTTGCCAACAAAATGGAGTGTTTTATTGGCCATTTGGCCTATGAGTTAGGATTGCCACTAGTAGGGATCAAACGTTTGGTAGTTTTTGGGAGTTTGCGCTTAGTACAATATCTAGGAGATTTGATGGTGCAAGAGTTTCTTGTAAGGATGGTTGATTAGCTCTCATTTGGTTGGTTGTTTGTGCTATTTTGGCTTTTTGTATTTCTCTTTTCAAAATGCCTAGGAGGTTAGGGATGGTAGTGGAGAAGAAAATTAAAGTTCTTTATGTTTTTGGGAAAATGTAAAGTTGGAGAAAAGTCGAGGTCTTTGTTTAAATGGAATATTGTATGAAAATCGACAGAGAAGGGTGGGCACAAAATTATGAAAATTGAAGAGGGGATCTATTTGAATTTTAATGCTTAGGCACATCTAATCTGCATTATTCTTTAACCTATTGCAATCGTGTCTAACACTTCATGATATGACCAAAGTATATGGCATGTGTTAGTCACTTTTAAATTTCAGAATATTGCTATATAGATTCTCTAGTGGGAAGAAAAGAACGTGTGAAAGAAAATAAGTGATTAATCACTTAAATAGAACAAAATGGGCAAAAGATGAGCAGAAGGAAGAAAAGAAGAAAAAAAAAGACATATACTGTTGCAAAGTCCTTAAATCCTAAAATTTAAAATTAAACAAGTTGAACATCTTGTACTGGTGATCAACACTATTTTGCAAGTCCAAGTAACTTAGCATGTTATGATTCCTCCAAAAAAAAGCATTTGATAATAAAAAGTTCAATTTTCTAGACTCTTCCACTTTTTGAAGGGAGAATATTCAAATGATTTATATGCTGAACTAATGTAAGGTTGTAACACCTTTCATGGTTTGATGAGGTGGTTGCTGAGATGCGGATCTTGACATAGTGTTTTGGTTTTGGTCTATAATGACCCAGAAGTCAAAGGTTGGATTTTGGAAACAACCTCTCCATTATTTGGGGTAAGGTTGTATACATCATCATTGCTTCCCTCACTTGTTGATGAGTGTCGAAACCAAGAAAAAATAAATCCTATTCTTTTCAAAAATAATTTCTGCAAACAACTGTCGAATTCGTGGAAATTGGTGAAGCTATCTATTTCTTTTAGTCAAATAAAATAAAAGATTGATGATTTTGATAATAAGATGAAATAAAACAAAACAGATGAAGTAGATAAATGAATTATGATTTTGAGAAAAATTATGTTAGAAAATATCTAGTCCAAGGTATAATGTTAGTCTTGACTCTTTGAATTGATCATTGATGCAAAAATGATTCATTTATTTTTTTAAGAGGAGCTTAAAAATTTTTATTTTAAATTCTAAATTGATAAAGATAAAATAATATACTAAAATCAGTAATATATTATTTATTATATGTATGTGTGTACACACACACACACACAAATTTTTTAGGGGCCTCTAAATAGTTATTTTATGGTCAGCCTAGGCCTTGCTTCACCTTACAAAGGCTTATTGCCTAATTCTGCCTTAACAACCTACTAACTGAGATCACATCCTGCTCAAGTTCCTGCATTTAGCTGCACATTTAGACCCAGTTCTTGGGAAGCTTGAATGCTTCGTACAAGATAAATAATGTAAATTGTGCATAATATGTTTTCAGATCTTGAAGGCAAAACAGATAATAAGATTAGAGCTCTGGAAGCTGTGGAAGAATTGAGGGCCAAAAGAGCTGATAAACAGGTATTTTTTTTTGCTTACAAATTTTTGAGTAATAATTTTTTTTAAAAATTTTTTGATGCTATTTTCTTATAATTGTATTGGTTTTAATTCATTAATATGACAGTCTATGCTTCTTCTTGATGCCTTCAATAAAGATAGAGCTTCTTTACCTCAACCTCTTCAAAACCCTCCACCATTGGCTCCATTACCTGTGCTTGCTCCTCCAGATCCCCGCACCCAGGAAATGATTAATGAGAAACTGAAGAAGGCAGAGGATCTTGGTAAGATAATGATAATTGTTTGTTCAACCTTCAGAGTAGTGTATTTTGATTTTCTGATATGTTCAAAGGAGTAAAGTGGTTTTCCTTCTTCAGGACAGGATATGTTCCATTAATATTGTCAGCCTGCTGGCTTGCAGTTCTTTGTGGAAGTTAGTTTATTCTGTATACTAGTGTCTTTGAAAGTTCATGCTCATGTGCATGTTATGCAGAAGGATGTTCAATTGAAACTATCAAATTCCCTGAAATGTGCATATGGATGCAGACAAGGATTAGCCTGTGGATATTGAAAAATTTATACATGTGTAGAGAATACACTAATTTGGCAAACATGTTTTCTCTGATGCCAACTCCACTGTAATTTTCTAATCTGCTGTTCTATGTGGTATTTTATGAGCATTTTATATTTTGCTGTTCACTGTTTTTTTGTTTTTTTTTCCTCTTTTGAGTGGTAGAATTGAATTATCATTTGTATTATTTTTCTCCTTATGTCTCGTTTCTTATTTTCTCACCATCTTCTGTACCCCCTTTTCCTCTTTTCATGTTTTGGTATCAATAACATGACAACCACATGGATATTAGAAGTAAAGGTCACATGGTTGTTGGGGTTTCATTTTCTAACTGAAATTTGTTCATTTGATGTCGTACCTTTTTTTGTTATTATTAAAATTGGTTATATTATTCATTAATGGTTTGTTACATTTCCTTGCTTCATTTGTATAGGTAGGCTGTGTGAATATTGCTAATAGGTAGACTGTGAGTTTTGCAGGGGAGCAAGGAATGGTGGATGAGGCACAGAAGGCATTAGAGGAAGCTGAAGCCTTGAAGAAGGTTTGTTTTGTTGGATTTACATTTTGTTGAATTTACATTTGGTATTCTTATCATAAAAGAAATCATAACCGAAATATAATTTATGGATGTGAAACATGAGTGTAGCCTATACTTATACAACATGCATAACAATTCAATTGAACTATTATTAGGAGCTGACTACATTTGCGGGCAAGGACATCTGAAAAAAATGACCACGTGATTTGTATAATGAGATACTTCACTTGTTATAAGTTATGTTGTTTGCATAAGTGCAACAGAACTGTGTCAACAAGATAGCACATCAAAATGGGTATGTGATGTGTTTGACACTTCAGGATATGAATAACTATGTAGATGATTGAATGAAAATATGAAGGCAAAGAAGAAACTTAGACTGACTGACAGGTGATGTTGCATTTCAGTAAGAAGAAAATGAATAAATGAAGGGTTAAAAATTAAGAAAATCTAATAAAATATTGTGAAAGAGGAAAAAAGAATATGATCTTAATGAACTTAATTGGTTATTCTGTTCCTGGATTGAACTTTTCTATAGTTTTAGCTTAATCTATATACTATGATTTGAGAGTGAACAAGTTGAGTCTCTATATATTTGCATTGCATGCATCTGATACTTGTAACTGAGTTCTAGAAACATACATTATTGGCTCGATACCTTTATTAGAGCACAGCCAATTTTGAGCTTCACTAGAACTTTAGATTCAAGTTCTTTGGTAAAATTTGGTTCATGGAGTCTTTATCTCCAAAAGTGTAGGTTTGGATTTTTGAAATCATAAGATTTCTTTTGTTTCAGGGACAGGTTCATTTTGTAAGAAGTTATTTTATGGAATTATGGAACTTACAAGGAATTAAATTCCACCCTCACCTCACCAAAAAAAAAAAGGAAAAAAAAAACCCTGAATGACAAGACCACCACCAGCACACACAAAAAAAAAACAAAAATCTTCAGCTATAGAGGTGGCTACTGATAAATGAAAACTTGGCATTTGGCTTGTAATTTGATAATGAGGACGAAATCCAAAAATGGAAGTTCAAAAAGCAACTATTTATGGTTTTTGAAAAGCAGTCATTGCTTGGGAATATCTTTAAAGCTGTTCATTGCTTAAGAATATCTTTAAAACTGTTCAAAGATTTGATCAATCAAACACAATTTTATTTATTTATTTATTTATTTTGGATTTTGAGATATAGAAAATTGTATTTCAATTACAATGACATGGGCCAAAGATTCCATATAACCTAGAGCGAGGCAGAAAGTAAAATGCAGCTTCAAATCTAATAGTTTTTGAACGTTTTAGTTCACTAACTTTTTCACTTTTAGTTGACTGCTAATAGAAAATGGAAAGATCTGTGGCATAGGACTCAGTGTCTGTTTTTATGGCTAAACTTTGTCCTGCTCTTGGAGTCACAATGTCACATATGGCTGTGTGAATCAAGGGAGGAAAGTTTCCAAATCACATAATCAATGTTAGTATATTAGCAAATGATTGAATCTCGTCCTAGTTTTTTTTTCCCCAGTGTGCTTATTGTTTCCTATCTTTCAGTTAGCTGCAAGGCAGGAGCCTGGTACAGACTCTGCAAAGTATACGGCAGCTGATGTCCGCATTGTGAGTGAATTCTTGAACATTTTCTTTTTTTTTTCAAATTTAAAAATAATGTTGTGTTCACAGCTGGGTGTTATCTTGTACCTTTGTTGTGTCCAAGTGAATATCTATTAGTTCGTTTTGCATGCACAAAGTATGAGCTGAACATTAGAAGATGGGAATTTGCATATTTGGCTTTTGCTTATTAGTTCTTTTAAACGTTTCATACTTTTTGGTAAAATACAGCTGTTTCCTGATTGTAAAATTCTGGTGTAAATTGCAGACTGATCAGAAGCTACGCGTATGTGACATTTGTGGAGCATTTCTGAGTGTGTATGACAGGTAATATCCTGGTCATATTCCGTATTATATTTATGTTTTGTTTTTGGCTTCCTTGAGGGCAAAATAGGCCTAGTATTTAGGGTTTTAAGTGCTTCAGCTTTTGACTGGGCGTATTATACCTCCTTGTCACCAGCAGGCTTTTGGGCCCCGTTTTACGAGGATAACTTTTGCAGCTAAAGAATGTGCGTGTTTTTCTGTTTTATGTTTGTAGATTACATAGTTCCTAGAAATTTATGGGGCCACAATATATTAAATGCAATATCAGTTTTTTTAAGTGTTTGAAACATTAATCAAGGCTTGGTTTGATTCTTCATGTGGTTTTCAGTGACCGCCGGTTGGCTGATCACTTTGGTGGGAAGCTTCATTTGGGATACATGCTAATCCGTGAGAAGTTAGCAGAGCTCCAGGTTAGGTTATTATTATTTTTCCTTGTTTGTCCTTTGTTCTCTTCTCATTTGTTCGTTCTGAGATTTATGGGAAGAAAGTTGGCTTATTAATGAGAACAGGGCAATTTTTTGTCAAAAGAAAAAAAAAAAAGAATATTGATAGTGAGAAATAGTGCATCATACTAATTAATATCAGATAAGCTTGAGATTTTTTTTTTTTTTCGAATCATTTATCTTCACTGGCGCACAAAGGTAGATATGTTGATCCACTTTAAATTAAGGCATGCATACTTGGTGGGTTCTTTCTGTTGCTTTAAATGTTATAGTTTTGGGCTTCTTTTAAATTGGAACTCTTTAACATGTTGATTCAGGTGCTGGTATAATGTTTCAAATTCTTCCTTAGAGGTTTGTCATTTGTATGTGCCATCCCTGTGAGTGTTTCCTTACCTCTAAAGAAATGCATGTAGTTCTTGAATACAAGTTAGATTTTTGATAACATACAATTTTCTTAGAAGGCTGAAGAGTATTTTCTTGTTAATCGTAGAACAATTTTCGTGGAGAAACCACAAATTGGATGTGGCTTTTTCTATTTTCATTGCATTCCTTAAGTTGATCTTCAGAATGCTTGCACATCAATCTTAGAACTTTATATATCTTTCGAACGTGTGCATGTTGGGGGAAAGTTTTTTCACTAGCTTTATGAACCATTGGTTAGCTTACTGTAGGAAAATTTTAGATGACTGAGCAATGAAAAAGCCTAATCTTTCTATTAAATGGACCTTTTAGATACTCTCTAATTAAGCTTATGGGTTTGTGAAATTCAGAGAGCCTGCAAGGGCATGGAGCATTACTTGCCCAACATATCTTGAGCCTTTGAGCATGTTGAGAATTATTATGGCTTAGCCTGTGTTTTATGGACATCCTGGTTAATCTGTGGTTTTCAGATAAGAAAGGCCATTTCCAACTTTTTTTTTTTTTTTTTTTTTTTTTTGGGCCTGAGAATATGTCACTCATTGGAACTGTTTTTTAATGGGTATTTGCATGTTCATTTCTATCCGGTAGCTGCTATTGGCACATACCCTGCATGCAAGGACTTCAAATTTTGGACCTTAAGTATTATGAGCCATGGTTTGTGATATTTTCTCAAGTCTGGTAATTAACAGAATCTATTGTTCTAATTAGGGATAATAAGACCTGGAATACAAAAATCAATATTATAATTTCTGGTGGATATTATGTGAGAAGATCTCTGTAATCGGTGGTGTATCTGCACCTTCAAGTGAAGTGCAGGGTTTAGGACCAGGATTTGATGGCTGAGCAATTGTGTTAGCAACTGGTTTGTGCAGCACTGCATTGAGCTTTGAAACTCTCTATTATGTGTTTAATTGATGAAAACCTTGATTGTTTCATCATTCTCTTCCTCTCTTCTTTTCTTTTACTTTTCTTTATTCATTTTGTCCATTTTTCTACATTCAATTATTTTCTCTTTCTTAGTTACATAAAATTTTGTTAGTTCGCTTCATTGTAATGTTATATATATACAAGCAAAATATAAAAATAAAAATTCTTGTTGCTGTATCCACTCATTTAGTCAATTAGAATTCAATTAATCTAGTATTGGACTCTGGGATTGGATTTATATGGTGCCTGAAAATTTTCAGGAAGAGAGAAACAAAAGTCGAAAGAGAGATCGATCAGAAGATAGAAGGTACAGTGTACCTTACATTTGGCCACGTTATATTTATCATTATTGTTTTTCAATAGAGTTAGCAAATCTCTTCACCGGGCATCTATTCCTGCTTAAAATGACAATGAACATTGTTCTTAGATCAAGGGAGAGAAGCCGAGACAATGACAGGGCACTGAGCAAGGACAGGGCACTGAGCAAGGATAGGGATCGTGATAGAAGTGATAGTCGAGATGGAGGAAGAGATCACGATCGTAGGAGTAGAGATCGTTATAATGATCGAGACCGAGGTTATGATCGTGAACGGGAACGGGAACGGGA
>JAJIYU010011962.1:0-14932 GCA_030144865.1 Tinospora cordifolia
TATTTGTGTGTGTATATATACTTTATTTCTATTCTTTTAATTTCATAATTAATTCTGCTTAATTAACATTTTCATTTAAATATCTAATTAAGGTTTTATTTGGCTACCCATTATTTGCACCCAAAAGTTTCTTAAAATCTTCAAAGTTGATTCACTTTACGTATTTCATTTAATTTCATTAAACTTATTTATCTTTAATTATTTGATAAAACTTTGGGTTACTACAACCTATTCTCCTTAAAAGAATTTCGTCCTCGAAATTTATACGCATTCACTTTGTCATTGTTTTGTCAGATAGTTTGGTTTTGACTAAGTTGGTATGCCCAAGGGCTTTGCTACTTTAATAGTACACTAGGAATTCTTAAGGAAATAAATTTCATTAATAAAGATAATTGGTACAAAGCCTTATTTTGATTTAAAATTCATAAATGCTAACATATAGCAATCTAAAGGACTCCCTACTACTACTCATATTCAAAATTAGTTCATTTGTGCTAACATTGGACTATGAGGGTTTCTACTAAGGGTCTCGATTTTCCTGAGCCTCAACAACCAACATTCTAGCCTAGTTCTCACCATAACCCTTATTGCCTTGAGGCTGAGGAGCCCGAGCAGGTGCAATTGGACAATTTCTAGCAAAATGATCCATTTGTCTACACACATAGCACAACCCTTATCTCTTAGCTTGCTTCTTTTGTTCTTTTTCAGTTTGGTGAGTTTGTTTCTGTTTCTTTCCTTCCTTTCCCGTCTTTTAATCATTTTGTGGTTTCTTGTTTTTATTCCTTATGAATTGTTTGAAGTGGATATCCTTTTTGATTGAATTAATCTCAACTGTTGTTCCTTTGGGCATGGTTAGTCTTAGAGGAATGACTAGTTCATTGATTCCCATTCTGAGTTCATTCTGAACCTCAGGCTATGACCGTAGAGTCCTCATCACTTGCTCGACCACCTATCGAGTGATTTCTACCATTATCTCTAGTGATAGGACGGGAGTTGCTGCCACATTTGTCCCTTGGTTACTTTCATCAGGTGTATTTGTGTTTTCTTGGATTCCTTCCATTATCTACAAGCCAAAGCCACTTTAGTATCCTATCAAAGAAGTGTTAAATCGGACATTCATTTAGGATAGTCACCCATTTTCTCTTAGCTTTGGGATACTAAATGTGTTTCCAAACTTAAGAAATGGTCATTTGTTCTACATCATATGTTGTATCCGTTTCTTCAAGTTTTCGTTCATACTATCATTACTCTAGATTCATGTCTCTAGGTTCTCGATTTGTTTAGTGGCCTAAAGGTTTTTCTTCTAGTTTCTTTTCATGTATGGGTACAGGATTTGGTCTCAAAGCAAATAAACATTACAGCATGCATATCACACAATCATACAATCATGCTAGCACAACAAAGTTCCAAGCTTCCACCCAAGCTTCCAGGTTCAAGTGTCTCATACCACTCTATCCCTTTTACTTAGGTTTTCACTCAGAACAGAGTCGCACCCAAACAATTTCGCGAATTGCTCGATAACTAAGGTTCTCGAGCCCACTATACTCCACTGTCCCATACCAGCGAGCATTGAAAAACCCGTTTTGCCAGAGTTACCGATCATTCGCCACATGTTGTCCATCATTCTCCGAGTCTGAGCTTCCTTCACACCCCTGAATTCCTATACATCCCATACTACATAGAAACCGAAAGACAGAAGTTTCCCGGTCTTGTGTCCTGATCAAACAAGTTTATGTTTTCACACAAGTTTTTGTCTCTAGCCTATGCCCTAGAGTTTTATGCTTTTGATCAACTGTGCCACCCCTGATTATACCACATTTCTACCTAGGGTCTTTTTCTAGACCAAGGTTCAATTTGTGTAACATCTCGAAAAAATTCATATGAAAATTGAATTTTTACTTAGAAAATTATACATAATTGACGAATGAGAATTTTGGCAAGTCATAGTTTACCCAAATGAGGAATAAAAATCAATTTAGTAGATTTTTGGAAGAAAATATATGAATATAATGTATATTATGGGATATCATAGCCAAAAATATAAGGATATGTGCAATTTTTTATGATAACAAGATTAGAAAGTCAATCGCGATCGAGATTTGGCAAAATTTCGAAAACAATCTGCCAAAATCCAACGAATGGGATTAAAGCCAAAACGAACGCCCGAGTGCACTGGATCATCAAGATTGAACAGCCAGAGATTCGGGTACGTAACTCGAGGATGATCGTGCGACCAAGATTCGTGCTCACGGTAAAATGATCATCTGGTGCTGCGCTCGAGGTGCATCCAACGACGAAGATCAAAGTAGCATGATTAGATCGGGAACGTTGATGTGCTCGAGGATCATCGAACTATTAAGATCAAAGTTGTTTTGATTAGATCGTGATCGTTGAGGCGCTCGAGGAAATCTAACGGCTGCGATCAAGAATCTGAATTATGTTGATTGATCTAAGATCAATCCAACGATTCCGATAAAAATCGAATGCGTGTCTAGAGGAAAATCCTAAGAACCAGATTAAATCTGAAATTTAAATTACGAAAATTACTGAAAAAATAACAAAAAAAATCTAAAAATTCTGAAAAATAGTTTCTAAATTTTGAAAAATATTTCTAAAATTCAAAAAAATTCTGAAAAATATTCATTTTGCTCCAAAAATTAGAAAGTACGAAATTAGGGAGAATTAGGGTGTTCTATTCAAAGAAGGACACAAAACTTTCTAATGTTCTCCTTTAGAAAACATATATAAACCCCCCTAGACTCATAATTTCATTCATTCCAAAAATAAGAGTTGAATGCTCCTCTCTTTTTCTCAAAGCCTTCTTCTTGGCACTTGTTCCCATCTTTCCCTTCTTGTGTGTGTGAGAAGCTCTCAAATTGGGGAATTAAATTGGGCGATCTTCATTGGCATTAGTACATGGGAGGAATTGATGCCGAAATTCAGGAATAAAGCATCACAAGGTGGAAGTGATTTCTAGAACACCCTTCTGTTCTTATTTGAATTCATGGTGTGCTCATTATTGTGTGTTTTTCACTGAATTGAAAGATTTTCAACTTCAGTTCTAGAATTTTACATGTTTATTTGAGTATTTTAGTTTTGATTCATGTTTAAGCAATCATACCATCCATGCCATGTCAGTATCATGCTTAGGCTTTTAAATTAAAGTATGATGCATGTTTTATGAGTGTATCATGAATTGACTGGTTATATTTTGAATTTTAGTTTGATTTCATTTTTTGAAGTTTATTTTATGAGATCATGATATGAGAATTAATCAAAGATGATGGAGATAATAACCACGTACCATCATAGTGGTCATGGCGACACTATGGATGTTCTTTTCATATGAGTTAGGTCATATGGTTTTATGACCAAAATACTTGGTTGGTGGGTAAGTTCCCTCTAAGGAGGTACTTTGTTAAGAACATCAAGGGATTAAAGGACCTTTTGGTCTGAGACTCGACTTAAACAAATTATTGTTTGAAACGCCTAATGTTTGCAAGTGTTTGAATTATGATTGTGTTATGAGTTTGAATATGAAAGATGGTTGTTCGAAAAGGATCAATTGGGCTATGTGCTCACTCCTTCCTTTCTTATTTTTCAGAAACATGAACCCATGGAGCAGTTGAATATAGATATTCCTTAGAAAGTTTCTACAGTATTATATTTTTTTATTTGAAGTTTTAGCACATGTTGCCCAAAGTTTTTATGTTTTTCTACTGAAAAGTATTTTGAAGTCTTCTGCTGTAACAATTAGTTCTTTTTGAACAATTTAGTACTCTCAAGTTCTATTATGAATAAAATAGTTTGAATTTCTTTATCTCTTTTAATTTGCCTTGATTTTATTGAAAATTTTGTAATCTTGAAGTTTATATAAAGGCACGAGATATTGAAAAGAAAAGAACAAGTGTGTGTTGCTTGTAATGTAGCACCGGCCTGACCTGCCGTTTGTTAAGTCCACTGTCAAGAGAACGGTGGCAAATGTACACTGCTTAAAGATACGAGGGTTGAGGTGTTACAATCTGGTTGACTCACAACCTTTGCGTAGTCAAGATACCATATTTGGCATCTTTTTGACTTCTATTCACTTGTTTGCCCTAATTTTCCACCTTCTAGTTTTCCTTTATAGAAAATAAGAGTGTTCTTCAACTCCGACTACTCATATAAGCTGGTGGGACAACCTCCAAATCGGGCAACAAGACCGAAGTCTACTTAGCAACCGTGCTTTCTAGGGCGGGATAACCCACCTCTCTTTCAATGTTTAGCTTTATTCGGGACAAGGCTTACCCACTATTAGCTCAACGTGTAATCTTTGTATCCAAACAAAACATTTCAAAATATATTTTTCCTTTTTGAAAACACTTTCTAAAACAATTTTCAAAAATAGAAGGTAGGGCACTAAAATTTTAATTTAATGTGAAGCCCTAATTTGGGTTTCTAATTCTCGTCAAGCAACTAATGATTGACTTTCTATTTCTAGCCTAATCAACACATGTTTAGGTTTAACTTTTTATTTCTAGCCCAAGGCACCTAAAGCCTAGGCTTTGATACCACCTTTGGTATCAGAGTAACTTTCTAATTCTTGCCCAGTTCATCTACTAACTAAGCTCTGATACCACCTTTGTAACACCCCAACCCAGCATCTTTAAGCATTGGGCCTAACCACCATTCTCTTGACAGTGGACTAAACCAAACGGCGGATCGGGCTAGTGTTACATTTACAAGTACACAACTTGCATCACTTTCTATTCAATTATTTCATGTCTTAACTTTATTTGACAGTACATAATTTAAATTTAAGAAATTGATAAGGCAATAATATAAGAAATAACTGAAATTCATAAACTCAATTAATTAAATGAAATTGAGTACATAATTTGATCTTGAAGAAAAACTATTACAGCGGAAGATTCAAAACTTGGGCAACATGCCCTTACATAGAAATTAGAAACTTTTTAAATAAAAAGAATCTAACTAATCTTCATGGTCGTCGTATAAATGAATTACCTGAAAAATAGATGGAAGGGTGAGCACATAGACTAGGGGATCTTTCTAAAGATTTAAATCATTATTTCAATTCAAACAAACCAAGCATAACAAGAACTTTTGTGCATTAGGTGATTCAAACAAATTTCTTATTTATGGTTGACATTCGGACCGAAAGAGTTTAATCTCTATGTTCCACATCGTTGGGAGAGAGAATCACTTTTGGAAACTCAAACCCAATATCTATGATGTAATACCTCATAATTTTGTCAACAAAGAATTATGATGAAATAAAATTCATTGAGAAAAAAAAAATTGGAGGCAAATGAAACTGTAATATCAAGATGATCTAACTAATGATACAAGGTTAGTGGAATTATCAAATATTAATTAATTTATAATTATGCAATTATGGAATTAATTATCTGATAAGTAGAGTGAATTATATAATTATTCGGACCCTCTGAAAATAAAAATATGAGATAAATACATAGAAATGAAGAAATGAAAATTAATATAAAGAAACATAAATTATTAAGTGTTGGCAATATTAAAAAATAAAAAATAAATAAAATAAATTTAATATTAAAGAAATAGAAAGGGGAAAAACATTAACAAGTCAATAAAATAGAAGGACATGTGCAAAATTCACGTTTGCATCAATTAGAAAGTGTGTAATTGGCAATTTTCAAATAATAGCGACTTTAAAAAGCAAATTTGGTAATAAAAAACTGCATCCAACGGTCCAAACTTGATCTGTCTGATCCAACGAATGAAATCAAAGCCCAAAACAGCGCTCAGGAGCACCGAATCACTAAAATCCAACAGCCAAGAATCGATCAGCCGAATCTAACGGTTCGGATTTGCTTCATTGACTGCGAACGACACTGCACTCGAGGTTAATCGTGCGGCCTGGATCGGTGTTCAAGATATGATGCTGCACTCGAGGTTGATCAATGATCCACAACGAATTTGTTAATCTCGATCGCGATTCAGTATTATGCTCGAGGTTGATCGACGGACCACGCTAATTTCGTTGATCGCAAACGGCCGTGCTGCAATCGAGGCCCACTTGACAAACGAGATCTGAGGCGCCCTGATCTATGCTACGATCGAGGAAATTTGACGATCTACAGCAAATTCGTAAATCTTGATCACGATCTGATGCTGCAATCGAGGATCATCAATGGTCCAGTTTTAATGCTCTGATTAAACCGAGATTAATAACTTAAGAATTCTTAAAAATCCAAAAAAAAAAATCCGAAAAAATGTTTCTAAACTCCAAAAAATTATTCCAATGCACTTGCTATTTTCCTATGCTTGGGGGGCACGAAATTTTAAAGAATTGGCAAGTTTTCTACAAAGAGAACACCATAAACTTGTCATTCTATGCCTCTTTAAACTCTATATAAACCCCCCATGCTCACCATTCCTCTCATCCCAAGAACCAAGAGTTGAGATTTCTTCTTGTTCTCTAAGCCCTCTTCTTGGCATCCCTTCTCACTATTCTTTTCCCTCTTGAGTGTGAGAAGTTCTTGGTTTGGGGATTCATCTTGGGTGATTTTCTTGGTGCTTGTATATTGGGAACCCTTGCTCAAACTTTGGGGAGAAAGTATCATAAGGTGGAAGTGATTTCTCTAACACCCCTTTTTCTTATTCAAATTTCTAGCATGTTCATGGTTTGTTTGGCTTTTGAAATCAAAATAATTTCAATTCAAGCATTCAAAAATTTATTTTCATTTAGATTTGATTCTTGTTTGAATTTATGCATGCATAATAATCATGCAATGTTTAGTATCATGCTTAGGCTTTATTTCAGAGTATGATGCATAATTTTGATTATTTCATGATTAAATTTTCAGTTTGATCATATGTTGAATTTATATAGTTTAGTTTCATGTTCTGAAATTTATCTTATGATTCAAGAATATATGATTTAACAAAGATGATGGTGATAATAACCACGTACCATCATAACAAACATGTGAGTTGCTATGGATGTTCTTTTCATATGATTAGTTCATATGGTTCTAAGACCAAAGTACTTGGTTGGTGGGTAAAGTCCCTTAAGTTCCAAAAGTCCAATGAAATTGGCTAAGAAAGGCTATATTTTACTCTAAGGAGGTACTTTGTTAAGAACATCAAGGGCTTCAAAACCCTTTTGGTCTAAAATCTCAACTTTAAACAAATGGATGATTGAAACGCCTAATGTATGCAAGTGTTTGAAATATGAATGTATTATTGATTTAAATTTGAAAAATGGTTGTTTGAAAAAGATCCACTGAGCTTTGTGCTCACCCCTTCCTCTTTTTTTTTTAGGAAATTAAACTATGAAGACCATGGAATTTGGATTTTAGCAAGTTTTTATTTTTTGAAAGTTTCTTTTTAATGTAAGGGCATGTTGCCCAATTTTGAATAAGTCTATCGCTGAAATTTTATTTTATTTTAGAGGTTATGAATTTCTTTTGATCAACAATGTAATAGTTTACATTACAAAGTTATGTAGTTCCTTTTTTATGAATAAAGAAGTTGAATTTTTCTTTATCTTTAATTGTCTTAATTTTATTGAATAATATTTGTATTCTTGAATCTACTCTAAGGCATGAGGTATAGAAAACTAGAAAGTCAAGTGTGTGTCACTTGTAAAGTAACATGATCCAACTCGCCACATGGTTAAGTCCACTGTCTAATAATGGTGGTTATGTCCAAAACTCAAATAATGTGAGGGTTGGGGTGTTACATATGAAGCGAGATCATTCTTGGAAACCCAGTTCGAAATCATCAAAGGTAAGCCAGCAAGCCAGACCGGTTTGGAACACACGCGATGACACTATGCAGTCCATTATCATGCCGGTACGTGGATTGAATCATTATTTAATCTTTTCTTATTGATAAAACACACGATATCGAATTAAACCATCGATGCAACATGTACATAACATGAACCATCAAATATTCATTTATGGCACAGTTCAAGCATATCATGTATCATTATTCTTGATTTCTAAACATGCATAACATGTATATTCATGGCAAATCAAATAAATAAAGCATGCATATTTAAAATATATATTCAATCATTTAACTTCAAAATATGATCACACATGCAAGACTTATTCAATTTACAAAAAAGAAGTAAAAGTTAGAAATCACTTCCACCTTAAATGAGTCTCTTCTACACTCTTCTGAAATCTGGCAGAGTTCCGTTACTTCAAAGCTTCCAAACACTCAAGAACTCTCAAGAACATTCATGAACACTCGAGAACACTCATGAACAGTTCAAGATTACTCAAGAACTGAGGAGATTGCCAAGAAGAAGGCTAGAGAGAGTCAAGTGAGACTAGTTTGTTCTTGACTTGGGATGAAAACAATGAGAGCACTAAGGGTCCTTTATACAGAGTTCAAAATGGCATAGAATGGTAAGTTTTTGGTGTTCTCCATGTAGGAAACTTGCTAGTTATTCAAATTTTCATGCCCTCCAAGTATAGGAAAATAACAAGTGTGTTTAGAAAATTTAGAAACACAATTTTCAAATTTTTAGGAACTTTTTTCAAATATTTTTTGGATTTTTTTCGTTATTTTTCGATTATTAATCTTGGTTTTAATCGGAGCATAAATCTGGGTCGTTGATGATCCTCGATCCCAGCACTTAGATCACGGTCAAGATTAACGAATTTGTTGTGGGTCGTCAAATCGTCCTCGAATGCATCAACGTATCTGATCTAATTTGGACTATTGGATTTCCTCGAACGCAACACACCATTCGCGATCATCAACGTGTCCTTGATCTTTACTGTCAGATGAGCCTCGAGCACAGCTCCGTTCGCGATCCATCGAAAACGTATCAAATCTGACCCATCTGATCGTCCGCAAGTGCAGCACCATTCACGATTAACAATGTGTCTTTGATCTTCACCGTCGAATGAACCTCAAGCGTAGCACCCGATGATCATCAGAACGAGAGCATGGATCCTGGCCGTTGGATTTTCATCGATCGCAGTGTTCGGATCTTGGTCGTGATTAACGAAATAGATCTAAATCGTCTGATCTTCCTCGATCGTTGTACGTTCGTGATCAACGAGACGAATCTGGACCGTTAGATCAGACGAACTGATTCTGGGCCATTGGATTTCGGTGATTCCGTGCTCCTGAGTGCCAGTTTGATTTTGATCTTGTTCGTTGGATTAGCCAGATTAATTTTGAACCGTTGGATGCAGTTCCTAATTACCAAAATCACTTTCTAAGGTTGTTATTATCCAAAATTTGCCAATTTTACACCTTCCAATTGATGTAAACATGGATCTTTGCACATGTCTTTTCATTTTATTAATTTTCTAATATTCCCTCCTTTCTATTTCTTTAATATTGTATTTATTAGAGATATTTCTATTTCTTTAATATTTTTAATGCCAACAATTCAATGATCTACATTTTTTCATTTCTTCTTTTTCATATATTTTTATTTATATTTATTTCATATTTTTATTTTCAGATAATTATTTATGTAACTATAAATTGATACTTATATAATGTTATATTTATTTTAGATAAATACACGCTTACAACATTTTCATTCAATTATGTAAATTTTTCTATATACATATTCCTATAATATGTAGTATTATTCATTGTGCTAACACACATTATTCACACACACATTGACCTATATATATATGTATGTGTATATATATACTTTATTTCTATTCTTTTAATTTTATAATTAATTCTGCTTAATTGACATTTTCATTTAAATATCAAATTAAGCTTTCATTTGCCTACCCATAATTTGCACCCAAAAGTTTCTTAAAATCTTCAAAGTTGATTCATTTTACGTATTTCATTTAATTTCATTAAACTTATTTATCTTTAATTATTTGACAAAATTTTGGGTTATTACACTTGATACTCTTAACTAAGTAAATAGAGCCCACTCGGCATCAACCTGTTAGTGGCATGTGTCAGCATCAATCCATTACACATGGTGACCCACTAGTGGTACACGACCCTCAAGTACTTAGGTCTGAAAACCATATGACCTAACTCATATGAAAAGAACATCTATAGTGTCGCCTTGACCATTATGATGGTACATGGTTATTATCACCATCGTCTTTAATTAATTCTCGTATCATGATCTCATAAAGTAAACTTCAGAATATGAAATCAAACTAAAATTCAGAATATACATAGTCAATTCATGATACACTCATGAAACATGCATCATACTTTAATTTAAAAGCCTAAGCATGATATTAACATGGTGTCGATGATATGATTTCTTAAACATGAATCAAAACTGAAATACTGAAATAAACATGTAAAATTCTAGAACTGAAGTTGAAAATCTTTGAATTCAGTGAGAAATACACAAACAATGAGCATGCCATGAATTTAAATAACTGCAAAAGGTTGTTCTAGAAATCACTCCCACCTTGTGACGCTTTCTTCCAAAATTTTGGCAGCAATTCCCCCCACGTACTAGTGCCAATGAAGATCACCCAATTTAATTTCCCAATTCGAGAGAAGAGCTTCTCACACACACAAGAAGGGAAAATGAGAAGAGGTGCCAAGAAGAAGGCTTAGAAAATAAGAGGCAATTTCAACTCTTATTTTTGGAATAAGGGGAATGAAAGCCTAGGGGGTTTATATAGGTTTTCAAAGGGTGAAAAATAAAAAGTTTTGAGTTCTTCTTTAAATAAAACACCCTAATTCTCCTTAATTTCGTAGTTTCTATTTTTTGAGCAAAATAAATATTTTTTGGAATTTTCGTGATTTTTTTGTAATTTTCATTATAATTTTTAGATCCTTTAATCTCAGCCGTCAGATTAATCTCGGATCAATCAACGAAAATCGGAGCCTTTGATCTTAGCTGTTGGATTTCCTCGAGTGCATCAACAGTTCACGATCAATCTAAAATGACTTCAATCTAGACCGTTGGATTTTCTTCGAGTGCAGCACGATTTTGCGATCAACTACGCGGCTTTGATCTGGACCATCAGATGGAGCTCGAGTGCTGTGTGCAGATCTTGTTCGCGATCAACGAACTCGATTCTGGCTGCACAATTATCCTTGAGTGCTATGTGCAGATTTCTGGCCGTTGGATTTTGATGATCCAGTGCACTTGGGCGTTTGGTTTGCTTTTAATCTCTTTCGTTGGATTTTGGCAGATCGATCGTAGACCGTTGGATATATTTTAAGTTTTTTCAGCCGAATTTCTTGCTTTCTTTTCGAATTTTTGCCAAATCTCGATCCCGATTGACTTGCTAATCCTATTTTCATCAAAAATTGCACATATCCTTGTATTTTTAGCTATGATATCCAATAATATACATTATATTCATATATTTTCTTCCAAAAATCCATTAAATTAATTTTTATTCCTTATTTGGGTAAACTGGGACTTACCACAATTTTCATCCGTCAATTCTGTATAATTTTCTAAATAAAAATTTAAATTTCATATGAACTTTTTGAGATGTTACACTTTTTGAGGTTCTGGTACATCTTATCTCCACCTGGATGCATCGTATACTTGGTCTGATGAGTTTCATCCAGTATGATCTGCTTACTCTATCTAGTATGAGGTAAACAGATCCTTTCATCAGGCTTTAGGGTATTCTCAACATCTAGCCTAAAATTAAAATGCTTATGCTATTCAAATCCTCCGATCAGTCTTTTGAGCCACTCGTCTTTTCTTTGTTTATCCTTGATATGATGTAGAAGATATGGTTGACAAGACATGCTATAGAGATATGCTCATCTGTCATTCAAGGTTACATCCAACCTAAATTCCTCAATCAACTGGTACATTTGGCCCTTTTCTTCCTTCTATTTGTTGAACTTTCTACATTGGCTTTTCCTAGATGGTAGTATAATTGGAAATCATAGTCCTTAAGGAACTCCATCCATCTTCATTGCCAGAGGTTCAACTCTTTCTAGGTGTAGATGTATTTTAAGCTCTTGTAATTAGAAAAGAGATCAAAATTCTCACCATAAAGATAGTGTCTCAAAAATTTTTAGGGCAAACATGATGGTTGCTAACTGTAGGTCCTGAATGGCATAATTTTTTCTCATAGACCTTCAATTGTCAAGAGCCATAAGTGATTACTTGTCTTTCTTACACCAATACTGCTCCCAGTCCACTCATTGATGCATAAGTATAAAGGGTAAAGGTAACACCATTTGTTGGAGTAACCAGGATAGGGGTCATAATTAATCTCTTCCTAAATTCTTGGAATTGTTGTTTGCACTTCTCATCCCAATCAAATTTAGCTCCCTTCCTAGTTAGCTTGGTTATGGTTTCTTCTAGCTTGGATCAACCTTCTATAGTATCCATCTAGGCCTAAAAAACTCCTTATCTTTGTAACTATTTTTGGTTGTTTCCAGTCCATGACAACTTCCACCTTCTTTGGGTCCACAAAGATGACTTCCACTGATGTATCCATCTAGGCCTAAAAAACTCCTTATCTTTGTAACTATTTTTGGTTGTTTCCAGTCCATGACAACTTCCACCTTCTTTGGGTCCACAAAGATGTCTTCCACTGATACTATGTGACCAAGGAACTTGACTGCCTTCATCCATAATTCACATTTGCTGAACTTGGCATATATTCGGTGCCTTCTGAGGGTCTCCAACACTATGCGCAAGTGTTCCAATGTGTTCAGCTTTTTACTTGGAATAGATTAGGATGTTATCTACAATACCACCACAAACAGGTCAAGATACTGTCTAAACACTTGGTCCATCAATTCCATGAATGCCATTGGGGCATTGGTCAAACCAAAAGGCATCACGGTGAACTCGAAGTGTCCATATCTTATTCTAACGATTTTTTTTTTGTATATCAGACTTCCTAATTCTAAACTGGTGATATCCTAATTCACATCAATCTTGGAAAAATAAGTGGCTACTCTAAATTGATCAAATAGGTCATCGATCCTTGGTAAAGGGTATTATTTTTCACTATAGCTTGGTTTAGCTTCCATTAGTCGATACATAATCTCATGGACTCATCTTTCTTTTTCATAAATAATATAGGAGCTCCCCAAGGTGATTCACTTGGCTTGATTAGTCCTTTCTCCCTGAGCACGTCTAATTGAAACTTTGACACGATTACTTCTACTAGAGCCATTCTATAAGTAGGTATGGCTATGTAATACTCTAGAATTTTGTCAAATAATTTAAAATAAATAAAATAAGTTAAGTGAATTAATTCCAAAGAATTTAAGAAATTTTTTGGTGCAAATTGTGGGTTGGCACATGAAAAATAAAATATATTAGAGATATAGTAAAAATTAAGCAAATAAGTCATTAATTTGATAATTTAATGAAAATTACAATTTAGTAGAATTAATTATGAAATTTAAAGAGTTGCTTAAGAAATAAATAAATAAAAATAAAGTATATATACACATATTGGCTAATATGTGAATGAATAAGGTGTGTGGTAGCATAATAAATGTTAATACTACATATTATGGGAATATGTACATAGAAAAATTTATATAATTAAATAAAAATGTAGTGTACATGTATTTATTAAAAATAAATAAAGCATTATTAGTGTATAATTACATAAATTATTATCTGAAAATGAAATATAAAATAAATAAAAATACATGGAAATGAAAATTATAGATTATTTAATTATTGGCATTAAAAATATTGAAGAAATAGAAAAATATTAAATAAATGCAATATTAAATAATTAGAAAGGGAAAGATATTAACAAATCATCAAAATAGAAAGGAATATACAAGAAAATCAAGTTTTTATCAATTAGGAAGTGTCTAATTGGCAAAATTTTGGATAATAGCAACTTAGAAGAGTGATTTTGGTATTAGAAACACGATCCAACGGCCAAAAATCCATCATCCGTAGGATCTGAAATCTCACGGTCACGATCAAGGCCTTAACCAATGCCCGGATGCACCGAATCGCCAAGATCGAACAGCTCACGATCGATCATTTCAATCCAAAGGTCTGGATCATAGGCACCAAAGGCTAATCGCGAACGAGATTCAAAAACGCAACTCGAGGACGATCTGCACAATCCAACGGTTCACAACACAGACGCAAGATCGTGATCACGAACGTGTGCAGCAATCGAGGATGATCAACGGCCTACAGTGAATTCGTTAATTTCGATCGAGATTCAGTATTGCGCTCAAGGTTGATCAACGACCCAGAAAAGCGCATTCCATCAATCACGAACCGAGTACTGCGATCGAGGTTGATCGGACATCCCAGATCTCACCCGCCGAACCCAGTGGTGCGATCGAGGAGATCCAACAGCCGATGTTCCACTCACCCGATCTTGATCATGAACGCAATCTAGAGGACAATCCGACGGTTGATATCCGATGCTCCGAATTAAATAACCGAAAATTCGAATTAAATCAATAAAAAATACTTCAAAAATCTGAAAATTGGTTTCTAAAATCCCAAGAATTTCCAAAAAAATCACTTGCTAATCTCTTATGCTTGGGGGGCACGAAATTTTGAAGGATTGGCAAGTTTCTTACAATTAGAGCACCACAAACTTGCCATTCTATACACTTTTGAAGTCTATATAAACCCCCCATGCTCACACTTCAACTCATCCCAAGAAACAAGAGTTGAATTGTCATCTTGTTCTCTAAGCCCTCTTCTTGGCTGCCTTTCTCACTTTCTTTTCGCTCTTGTGTGTGAGAAGTTTATTGGGTTGGAAATTGTTTTTAGGTGATTTCTCTTGGTGTTTGAGCTTTGAGAGCCATTACTTCAACTTTCGGGAGAAAACAACACAAGGTTGAAGTGATTTCTCTTACACCCCTTTTTCTTATTCAAAGTTCTAGAATGTTCATTGTGTGTATGGTTTTAAAATCAAAAGATTTTCAGTTCTAGCATTCTAAAATAATTTTCAGTTTTAGATTTGATTCATATTTGAATTTATGCATGCATATTGAT
>JAJIYU010011963.1:0-14899 GCA_030144865.1 Tinospora cordifolia
GTAACCACTATCATTTAGTACTTTGTAACCCCTTTGTATTTAGAATTTTGTAACCCCTAAATCTCATTATGTCCAAGTTTAAATATTGTAATTATGATTTGTGTAACCCCCCATTCTTAAAATCTATATAAAGGGGTGCTTATATTGTAAAATTTGCACCAAGGTTGAAATTCAACCTATTATCATGAGAATGAGAAACTCTCTCCATTTTCTATTTTCTCAAGTTTGTTTTCTAGTAGTTCCTTGATCTTCTAGTAGTTTTTCTTTTATTTCATAACAGATTTATCTAATTTTTTCTCAATTTTGAATTATTATTGGAGAAAATTAAAATAATGGGGAAAAAGTGATTTTGATGAGAAAATACATGAGATTATAAGAAAAATATGATTTCTTGAGAGAAATAATTTTGGGGATTAATTATTAAATTTTTGGAATAATTATGAAATTTTTGGTGTAATTAATAGAATTTTTGAGATAAAAATGCAATTTTTGAAGGATTATTCAATTTTTAGGAGAAAATAATGGAATACATGAGAAAATGATGTATAATTGGAGATTTTGTGAGAAATGGTGAAATAATAATTTTTAATGATTTTAGGAAAAAAAAAGAATGCAAATTTTTGGGTATATATATGTGTGTGTGTGTGGGTATAAGGAGAAAAGTAAAAAAAAGAAAAAATGGTATTGGGGGGCCTAGGACCAAGGCTCTGGGCCTAGGCGGCCCAGGCCCCCAACGGGCCAAAACCCGGCCCAACCGGGCTGGCTAGCCCATGCGCCTCCCCAAAACCCAAGCCCCCCAATTACTTGTCCTTTTGTCGAATTTCTAGCCAATTTTTAGTGATTTTTCTAGCATTTTCAGCCATAAAACCATGGGATTACATGGTTTTAAAGCTCATGGTATTGTCATCTCATCCCACCTCATGAGCAAGTCAATGGACATTGCTAACTGGGCAGCCAGCATGTGAGCTTGAGAGCCACCTAAATGGCCACATGTCACCCCAACTTGCCATGCAAACACACTCCCCATGCTACAAAAGAACCACACTTGAGTTGAATTTCCAGAACTTCTAGATTTCTGTAGCCACCTTCATGAGCTTGATTCTCATTCGTTTCTTAACCAAATCCTCTAAGTTAGAGCTTGTTTTGAAGCTTATACTACCCTCTACGAAGTCTCACAAGTAGTTTATCCAATCCTGGAGCCATTTGAAGTTGCAACCACCGAGAAAAGGGGCTGTTCATAAGTTTTAAACCCAGAAAACCAGAAAAATATGTGTTGATCCAATTTTTAAGCTGCTTGTTCATGACCCATCTGAGGTCCGTTTTGGGGGTAAGACCACTCATTCTTTTCCTTTTCATGTATACTACAATGTTCAACTAGTATAAAATGAAAAAAAAACCTTAAATGTGTTATACAAACTGTTGAAGTTGCCTTGTTGCTAACTGTCACAACAGTTTGTGCAGGAAAGTGATCTTGAGAGTGACTTTGAGCCTCCATTTCTAGTAGCTAAGGACAACCATTTTGGCTGATACTTAGACCAATTGAAAGCTTATATTAAGGGCTGCAAGGAGGTATAAAGGTTGAACTTTAAGGTTTTGTAGATAAGTTTTTATATGCTGTTGAAAACCCCCTATTACACATGAACTGTGGACTTTAGACAAATTTTTGAAAGTCTCCTTATGTATCTCATGATTTTGAGTTATGTATTTGACAATTTTGGGGCTTATGAGTATATTGTTTCGAAAGGACCTTGATAAGGGGTTATTGTATGACCTACATACTTGCAACATGTACAAGTAATGGCCTTAGATTAGAGGTTGATGTGACAATTAACCACATGAAAGAATGATAGGAAGCATGAACCTAGGAAATTCCTGAATTCTGGCTAAAAATTCTGAGATGAAATTAATTGACCAGACCTAAGTAGATTGAGGTGAAATTTGGTGGAGAGATACCTAGGTATGTCTAGAAGTTGTCTACCAAATTTCAGAGAATTTTGATTTGATTTATTAGGTCAATTGAATACATGACTGACTGTTGGTAACATGCAGTCCGCGAATTCAACTTTCCTGATATCCCTATTAAAAATCATAGTAAACGATGTCCAAAAATCATGAAACAAAATTCTTAGTAATCCTTAGGAAGTGTAGAGTAAATCTGGAAAATTTCATGTAATTCCGACATACGGATTGTTCCCAGAAAAATCGGAGAGATTGTTGAGCAGGTAGGACCAAAGGACTAGAATGTAACATCTCTGCAGTTCCACCTGAAAACAGTAATAAATGAGATCAGAAAATTGAAATAAAAAATTTTGGGGATATCTATAGAATATAGATTAGATCTGGAAATTTTTGTAGAAATCCAGCAATTAGATTGGTCATAGGAAATTCGGGAACTTGACTATGCTGATAGGAAGGAAATCCAGAATTAAAGGCCCCTAATACTTCAGTTGAAAAACCTAACAAATGAATTCTAAAAATCAAAATATAAAATTTTGGTAAATATTTGAAGGGTCTTGATTAAATCTGCAAGGTCTAAATCAAACGGTTGGATTGATCGCAAGAAAATCGAAAAATTTGCTGTGTAAATTAAACTAAAAAGCTTAAGATTGGCTAAGTGTAGAAATTGAGGATTTTGACCCAATTGACTCAATTTTGAACCAATTTTGACCCAATTGGCCTATGTTGACCCAATTTGGGCACAAATTGACCTAAGGTGACTAGAATGATCTCATTGACCAGAGTTGACTAGGTTTGACCGATTGACCGATATGACACGGCTAGATCAAAATTGATTTAGGACAGTGAGATTAGATTTTGGGCCATTTTATGGATAAAACTGAGATTGAGTTTGATTGATGCAGATTTGAGAGAGTACCGCGGGACTGGACCAGTTGTCGACGGGACATTGGTGTGCAGGACCTGAGGTGAGTAATTTAATTTAGGTGTTTTCTGTGACTTTTATTCCTTGCATAAAACTTGTGTGAAATGACATGGTTTAAATGGTTTTACAAGATTTAGATACATCTGATTGATTTGAGATATGTAGATGTACACGAGTAGTGAGACCAGAGGCTCGAGGTCCGAGCGCGGGGCTAGGGCGTATGATTAACATGCCTAGCTTCTGACCCGCTCGAGTGATGGCACTTGAGGACCGAGCACGGGGTTACGGTATTCGAGGAGTACGCCTAGCTTACAACCCGCTCAAGTGGCCAGTACGCTTAACTTACGACCCGCTCGAGCGATGACCATAGGATGGGTTTTGTTGAGTTAACCTAGCCCGGATATGTTTTTTTAACTGGCATTGATTTAATATATTTTCTGAAACCGTTGCACTATTTCTAACTATTTTTATATTATGTTGTACTTTCGAATGCCATATTATCTTTACTGCTCATGCACACATGGATTGTTTTGGAATATTGGTTATGGATGACATGCTGAACTTCCTACTCACTAAGCCACATTGATTATAGGCTCACTACTCTATCATCATTTCAAGTTCTACAGTGGCTGATAAAGGGAAAGGCGTAGTGATCGCCTGACTCCCTCATGAGTCTGTCTCTGTTCTTTTGATCTTTTGATTAGAGGTTGGTCATTCTATACATATGTAAAGGGTCACTATGTATTTTGGACAAGACAAATGTTTAATGAAATGCTTCTGCTTTATATGTTGTTACTTTTGCTTCTAATGGTTCTAGTTATTCTGATATCGACTGATTGTATGAGGTTTAGAAAGGGCTTAACAGTGGTCGGGCAAACTCGACTTGGTGAGAAGGTTTATCAGGCCACTGTGCCGGTAGGGCCACCCTTGGCTTAGAGAAGGGGTCCCGATAAAATTCATGTTCAAACGTCTCATTAAACATGTCACATGTATTCCAAAACTCAAAAATCTTCCTAAGTGTTAAACATCCAGCTAACATAACATATTTGTAAGTGTACTAAATCATATTCAAATAGGATTTTGATTAGATTTTTATACCTCTCTGTAGCCTCTACTATGAGGCTTCAAACGCCTCTAGTTTCAGTCCCAAGAGGTGTCCTTAAGTGCTCTAAATACAACCACAAATCTGGTCCAATGCCTGATTTTGTTGGTACTGTCGCAACAGTGAATCACACAGTCAACACCGTGACTTAAAAAACATATTAAATGCTCTAGTATCCGGTTTCTACCACTTGGACACTTAAATACACATAATGAGAGGTAAAATGGTCTTACCTTAGGGACGAACTTGGAATGTTTCAAGTGTGAGCCCCTTAAAGTTGTTCCAACACTGTTTTCGTTACACTACTGCAAGAGTGAGTAGATAACCAACTTTAACGGCTCGAAAAACATGTGTAAAACCTTATTTTTTCATTTTCTATCAGTTCGAGGTTAGAATACACATGAAAATAAAGAAGATAGACAGTCTTACCTCTAAAATGGGCTTGGAATGGCTTAGGAATCGAAGATCCAAAGGTGGTTTCAACACAGATTTTTCTAGTTTCTAGGTTTAAACACCATGGATAACACCACTTCTTGGGGATTTCAGTTTCAAATGGTTCTGAGATTCAGCAAGTTGCTTGTGGGACCTCGTAAGTGGTAATAAGAGCTTTAAAACAAGCTTTAAAACAAGCTAAGATTAAATGAATTTGATCAAGGAACAAAGAAGATATGAGCTCATGAACTTGGCTACAACAGCTGGAAACTCTGGAACTAGTGCTCAAGAATGGGTTTTGTCGCATGAAAGGGTGTTTGCATGGCCAAATAGGATGACACATGGCCATCCACGTGGCCTCCAAACTCTCATGTTGGATGCCCAGTTGGCATCATCTATTGGCCACCTCAAAACCGTGGATCAAAAACTAGGGATTCTTATGGTTTTCTCGCTGTAAAATACCTAGAAAATCACCAAAAATCTGCTAAATTTTGTTAATAATTCGGGCACAAAATGACAAACAAGAGTGCGGATGGTGGTTGTTGGGCGCGTGGTTCGGCCAACCCAGTTTGGCCGGCCCGTGCGCCACAAGGTCGGCTCGAGCCCCGCACAAGCTGGGAAGCCCATGCAGGCTGGGCGTTCGGCCCAAGTGGGGTCTGGGCTGGCCCAAGCCTTGCGCCTAGGTCAGCCCAAGTCCCCTCTTTTTTATTTTTATTTATTTTTGTATTTAAACCCCCTTGTATTTACCACCATATATGTCCGAATTTTGCATTTTTGTTAAAAAATTTATTAAAATCATTTATTCATCATTTCTCGTCAAAATGCTTCAATTATACATCATTTCCACTATTTACACTATTATTTTCTCAATAATTGAATAATCATCCAATAATTGCATTTTCTTCAAAAAATTTCATAAATTTCTCTAAAAATTTTATAATTATTCCAAAAATTCAATAATCAATCCTAAAAATCATTTCTCATAAGAAAACACATTTTCCTTATATTTTCATGTGTTTTTTCCTCAAAATTGTATTTTTTCCATTATTCTAATTTTTTTCAATAAATAAATTCAAAATTTGGATAATTTGGAAAAATTTCATATATTTTTATTAAAATTCAAGGAAATACATAGAATATACATGTGTCGGATCCGTCAACCCGATGCCAAAAATATGGGTCTTCACAATTCAAAATTCCTCAAAATTACATTCTCTTGAAATAAAACCACAATGTCATTTAGATTCTCTTAAATTGTGATAGTTGGAATGCTTTGCATATTCTAAAAAGTTTGATGTTTCATTTGAAACATAGTGTATAGCAATGCAATATCATTTTTCTCATGTAGTATGAGCAGATGAAAGTGTTAATGTGTGAAATTTCACATAAATGAGAACTTAGCAAACGCCTTAATTGATATTGTTAATACTAACAGGTTCAAACAGTTTATATCTCTCATTTGACTTGGTTAGTAAGTAGCAGGAGTTTGAAAAAAAAATGTCACAACTAGTGTTTTAAGTGAGAGAATGAAAAAAAAAAGCCAGTAAGAAAATAGTGTGATATTAGTCCTTGAAGTTAATTATTTCATTCTCTGGAAGTTAAGTAAGACTTGATGATTACTTGAAGTAAGTTAGAGCATCGTCCTTAAGCTATTGAAATTTAATGGTCTCTTTTGATTAGTTGTTAAGAGAATGAAAAAAAAAAGCCAGTAAGAAAACAGTGTGATATTAATCCTTGAAGTTAATTATTTTGTTCTCTGGAAGTTAAGTAAGACTTGATGATTACTTGAAGTAAGTTAGAGCATCGTGCTTACGCTATTAAGGAGAGCATAAATGACTCATGGTTACTTGAGGTTTATTTTGACAAGGTATATAGTGTTGTGACACATAACTTGGTTAAGTTAGTTTTCGAATAATACCTAAAAAGAATATAATTGTCTTCTTCCTAAATCATTCTATCTTATTCTTTTTTATTCATTTTCTTCTTAGGTCTCTTTTAATTTAAGGAAAAGAAAAAGATTTTTCGATTGATTGTAAAAAGAGGATTGTATTTTTAATTTTTTTATTTTTTTGTAGTGCCTCATTTGAATTTTGCCTATTAATGTAATTTTTTATGTTAAATGGAAGATTTTATCACCTTAAAATCTTTGAATTTTCCATTTTTATTTATCTATTTCCAAATTTTTCATGTTTTTTCCATCTAATTATTGAGTTGTGTAATAATTACACACGCCATTTAACAGCCAACATGAGATAAATGCTACTCCATCCTCTTGGTAGATATGAAATTCATTTGTCTTTCCTTTAAAAAATAATAATTGCATTCGTAATATTAATGAGTCTATTTTTTGTGGCATTATAATAGCGTGGGAGGAAATTCCAGCCCATGACAAACGAAAGAGTTCATCCGTAAGAAGTTGTATTATTTGACAAGGAATCCTAGGGAGAAGACAACTTCCAAAGGGCCCTCCTCATCGCCGGCTAACCAGTTAGGTTGGTTCATAATTATTAAACGCTCTTCAAAAATAGAAAAAGAAAGAACAAGCTTGTGAATTCTCGACTTGAGACCCGCATTTAATAATGGATCGGGTTCAAAAAATTAAAGAAAGAATAAGGGTACATATAAGCTTTTGATGATTTTAGTTAGTTAAGCTTGAAGGAGAAAGCGGCTGCCTCGGACAGCAACTGCTTTTTCTTCTTCTTCTTCTTTTCTTCTTCTTGGATCTCTCCATTGCATCTGCATGGTAATTACGTAGAGGTTATTATACGTATATACGTATTACTCTCATCCAATTCTCCCTCTCATCGACCTCTCTGAATTTATTTGAGATAAATTAGAATGCACATGAACATGGATGAGCAGTTGATTGGTATTGGTAAAGAGTAATGAACATAAAGACATGCAAATGCAGCTAAGTCGCTGTCACCAAAGTACTATTGTTTAAAATTGATTGCACTGGGAATAGAGTCGTCGTTTTTGGCTTATCCTCTTACCCGCATCCAGTTTTTCTGTTTTCTTGTTTATTTTGACATAGTTGTTGTGTTGTAGCAGCTCGAATGTTCGGTGCACTCTCTTCCGTCCTTTTCCTACAAATACCTAATGTTATCTATGTTCCTTTCCAAGCTATATGTTTTCTAGTTTATGCATTCACACGGTTTTTCCTTATTGGAGCAGCTTCAGCACTTGGTGCCTTCTATCCTGTCCTTTAACGACGCCATGTCTTATAAGAGCATATATACAATCCACTTTTTTAATCACAAGTTCACAACATGTCTTTAGTGGCGTGCACATGACTTTCGGTTAATTGTTAAGGGATTCTAACTATTAGGGGGAGAGAGAGAGAGAGAGAGAGAGAGAGAGAGAGAGAGAGAGAGAGAGAGAGAAGGGTATGCACATGCATTAGATTCTGTGTACATCAATTATAGAAACTTATGAACCAGTGGATTGAGAATTTGAATTAAATTGATAGTTATATTGAGGGAATTGACTAAATAAAAATGAAACTTCGGTAATAATAGAATAATCTATGGAATGTGCTCTGTGGGTGAAAGGAGACGTTACGGTGCAATTATACTTTTCACTGCCCATCTTGCTGTCGATATGGTCTCTTCGGAAATCTGACTTCCATAATGGCTGTTTAGGGTCTTGAAACTCCTTAATCGTAGAGATGTCGAGTATATACGTTGTCATGCGTTAGAAAAGAAGAATGAATAACATTATAAAGCTCTTGGGTACGGGATAATCGCATTATTTATTATTCTTTTTACATTTTTAATGGTTGATATTCTCTAGTTTCATTGCCTAGAACGTATCTCCAAGTCCTTCCTTCATACTAAAATGGTGTTCACATGATTTCTGCATGAATCTGGCAATTATAAATTTTGTCTAATATGATTAAGACACTCACTGTCAATAATACTCTTTTGAATTTCTTTTTCCAGCCCCATCATTTAAGTAACAAATTAATCATTTGCATTCAGTAGTGTTTTTCAAGGTTTGTGATGCAACATACTAAATTTTCTAAGCAAGTCCGAGGCATTTACTCGGGCAGATGAAAGTATCTTCTGAATCTTGCACTATTTCAACTCCCAAAAATAGTGTATGAGGCCCAAATCAAGCATCTTAAAATTATTCAGCATAGATTCCTTATAACTCGTTTCTCAATTCATCAGGACTACATTCGTACGTTAAAACTCATATCATTAATGTACTAGCGCATAGCTAAATATCAATCATTTTTTTTATCATAGACAGGGTGGCTTCACTTGCCAGACTAATTTGAAAATTAATCAATATTAGAAGCAACGTCGGAGTCAACTTTGCTATATATATATATACACACACACAACAGGCTTGAGGCTTTATTTAAGCCCATAAAGTGCTTTTGCTTTGTACAATCAATGAATCTCATTAATGAAAAACCATGCAGCTGTTCCACATATATATTTTCTAAAAGTTCATCATTCATAAAAAGGGCTATTTAATTTCAAACTGATGAACTCTTCAATAATTATGTGCGCAGCTAGAGCCAAAATCATCTTCTGTACCAATCCAAGCACATGTGCAGAAGTTTTTTGAAAATTTGATGCCTTCCATCCAGATGTGTATGCCCTTTTGCATACAACTGAGCTTTCTTCCACTATGATGTGCCATCTAGATTAAACTTTTTGACTTTTAAACCAATTGGTCTATTTCCTGGTGGCAAGTCCGCCAAACACTATGTTTAACGTTTTCACATCATCATCAAATTCATCTTTCCTTGAGCCTGCATCCCCATTATGTTCATTGCATCTTCGAAACAATTGGTAGGTTCACATGAAGCATAAATGTCTTCAATACCATTAATTTCTATTTTATGTAATCGAATCTAGCTAGGTTCGTTTGTATTTTTCTTCATCAATAAAAACAGGTGGAGAATTGGGTAATAATTCACCAAATTTCCAATCCCAAGCATTTTCATTGAGCACAACGTCCTTACTAAAGATCGATTTAATTGGTTATTGGATCAAAAGCCTGTAGCTTAACGCTTAATATAGCCAATGAAAATGCATTTTTTACTTTTCTCATCAAATTTGTTTTCATAAATCACAACATGTCTACGCACTACAACTACGTATCTTTGGATGACATGTATATGGTTTTCATCTAAGTTAAGATTAATATGGAGTTTCTATTGGAAAAGGTACTTTTACAAAGTGATTATTGGCCATTTTAAGATAAATATTTAAATAGGTGGGATCAAGTTGAATCTTAATCCTTGACATATGGAGACTAAAATTCTGTAAATATTTAGCCAAAAAAATAGGTAAATGAATAAAAAATATCGAATACAAAGTTACCTACTTCAAAGTGTGAAATGGAGTGTTTTCTAAAAACTTGTTTAGCGGAAACGAAAACAAAATGTGATGCCCAGGCACCAACAAAATGTGTCACAAGGCATGCTGCTCATGACACACATGCATGTGGGTCTGGGTAAAAGGGCATTTGAATGTCTTAAAGAGCATTTGGTCCATTACACTTTGTACTTTACACGTGCACATTGTCATGATAAGCTAGAGAGCTTTGAATTTTTTTGCGATTAAAGTAGATCGAACGGTTAAGATTGCTAAGGGGAGATCAAATCAAATATGTCAAGATTCGAAACCAAAGATTGAGGCATGTGCTTTTATTTAGATGGATCGTAATTTGAAGGCTGGTGATATGGATGCGCTAATTAGAACCATTAGATGACATCTAGTTAAATATATAGGATCAAATGAGCACGATCGAAACGATATGATTAAAGTCATAGATCACCACCAAAATCTAACTAGTGCAATTTGATGGTGTGCGATGAGATGCAATACTCAACACCATTAGATCTCATCTAAAGGACATAAGATGCAATTCAACGTGCATTAAAAGATGCTATGACTAGCCACAAATTGTTAATAAATAAATAAATAACTGTAATATATATTTCGATAAATGTGAATGTTCATATACATCCTCTTATACTATGAATATGAATGCTTATGTATCCCTTTTTTATATCATAAATATATGTATTTAAATGAATATACTAACATTAGTCACCATGTATTTTCTACTCTATAAGTAGGAGTTCTTGTAATCTTGTAAGATGATCTAAATGTAATAGAGAAACTAGTCTAATCTTCATTATTTTCTTCCTAGTCATGCTTTTGTTTTATTTTGTTATTTATTATTTTATAACACATTATCAACATGATAATTCTAAAAAGGATCATTATTCCGAGTGAAAAACATGAGGACTCTAAAAAGGTTTCTTGTCAAATGAAAGATACAAATTGATGGTATTTAATTTACATTTTTTTTTGTAATATTTGATCTTAAGTATTTTATGTTGCAGTTATTTTTAATAGCTCATGGCTTGAAGCTATCAAAAGATACTATACAAATTGAAGTTATATTATTATTTTTGGTTTATATGGTAAAAAGACGTGAATTTTTTTTATATGATTAACTATATTTTATATATAATATTATAGTGAATAAATATACATAATATCACTGATTAAAAAAGTATACTCTATAGTTATATCTTGTACGATATATTACATTAGATATCAAAAGTCAAAATGTGTTAAATACATTATTTATTTGAAACAATTATTAGTTTTTATGTTTTATTTTTTATTTTTACAATACAAAGAGTACTATATGTTTGGGTTGATTGTAGGTAAGTTTTATCCTAAATAAAACTAAATATTGAAAGAGAGATAAGTTATATTATCCTGAGATGCTGGTTATTTTAACAAGACTTCGTCTCATTGCCCTCTCTTTGAGATTGTTCTATCAACTTAGACAAATCATACCTTTTGATTAAAACATTAAGATGGAGACATATATTTAATCGAATATTATTTGTGTTTATATAAAAATATAATTAATAATATCTTAAATATATGCTGCTTCATAGTTTTAATACCCTAAGAGTTTATAAACTTTTTAAGAAATGGTTAAATTAAAACAATTGGTCATAATAGATTGTAATAAACATGAAATAAAATGATTTGAAAACATAAATCTTAATTCTAAGGCAAAGAAAAACCTAAGATAAGTTATTAGGACTCAAAAAGTGAAATTTGACCTTTAGGGTTAAAAAGATAATTTTACTGCCCAAGGATAAAATGGTTATTTTACCTAAATACGAACACATGTACACAAATAAAAGTAATATATGGATAATTTACACAAAATAAAAAATTATTAAAGAACTTAAAAATTTTATTAAAAAATATTAATAACTTTTTTAGTAAAAATATTATAAAAGTACATATATGTGTATATAGAGTATACTGTACATAAAGTAAAATTTAATTAATAAAATCTAGTGAAATTGAAACATAAAAGAAGTCCATTGATCTAAAATAAAATGTGATATCAATGAGTAGATATAAGTCATAAATAATTAAATAAGAATTTAGAAATAAAGTACAAGACAAATGAAAAGAAATGAATGATCAGTAGGCCTAAAAGACTGTATAGCTAAAAACTGACCCGTGGCAAGTGTGTGGACCAAAAGTTGAATAAGAAAGCAACGTGAGGGCATGGAAGAAAATCCTAGGAAGTTCCAAAGGATGAGAACAAGCAGATTTGGATAAAGTTTGAGTTTGAATATGACTCTTAAGAGATAAACCTTATCCAATCGATTATATCCAATAACAACTACCAAAACCTATCGTAAACAAACCTATTCCTACCCTAGAAAAGGGGGGACGGTTTCTAATGGATAAGAACCCCTCAGCTATGAATTTGCCCTAGGCCATGGTTTTGAGATAAGAACATGATCACCTCGAAATTATCCAAAAACCGATCCCAAACCAACCTTGTAACACCCCAACCCCCTAGAAACAGGTTTAAGCTCAACCACAAAGTAGGTTGGATCATATGTTACATTTACAAGTACACAACTTATATCTCGATTCCTTTATTCTAACTCTTCTTGAACCTTTCATAAGTGTCTCACCCAATTTGATCAATTTTAAATTCAATAAGGCATTAAAAGTAGAAAAATAAATATTTCTAACTCTTTATTTATTAAAGAAAATAAAGAAGTACATTTTTTAATTCATAATCAGGAATACATAACTTAAAATTTTTAAATAAAATTTCAGAAGAAGTCAAATAAATTTAAAGTGGGCAACATGACCTTACATTGAAAAAAGAAACTTTCCCAGAGTAAAAACTTTCTAAATATAGCTACTATTAGATTTTTATTGCCATCATTTTCAATTTCCTTAAAATGTTAAAAAGAGAGGGGTGAACACATAGCCCAGCGGATCATCCATCAAACAACTAGCTTATTATTACAAATTTCTAACACATCCAAATTCACACATTTTCAAACATTAAGTGATTCATACATCAAATTGGTTCAAGTTGACGTTATGACTGAAAGGGGTTCTACTCCCTTGATGTTATTTATTTAGATACCCCCCTTTAGGGTAGAAAGACATTTTTTATTACTTTCTATTGGATGCCACGTACCAAATATCCCTTCGTTGCACTTTGTAACCACACACTCCAAGCATATGTTAATAACACCCATAGCACCCATACGAGTTACTATGACAGTACGTGATTCTTCTCTTCACTTTCTCATGTTTAAAATCACATAATCATGAAAAGAAATTCAGAATATAAATCTCAGGATTTTAAACAACAAGAAAGAATGGAAACATCATATGGCATGCTCAAAACATTAAAATAACTCCTAAATATGGATTCTAAACATGACATACTCTCATGAGTGATTATAATATAAAAACATGCTAAACTAAAAATAAAACATGATTAAACGTGCTGAAATCTAAACTAAACATACATGAACATGTTAGGAATTCAAAATAAGAAGATAGTGTTTTAGAAATCTCCTCCACCTTAATCCGAGTTTCTTGT
Organism: Tinospora cordifolia; assembly: GCA_030144865.1. Taxonomy (NCBI): domain Eukaryota; kingdom Viridiplantae; phylum Streptophyta; class Magnoliopsida; order Ranunculales; family Menispermaceae; genus Tinospora; species Tinospora cordifolia. The sequence continues at coordinate 13,338 of JAJIYU010011963.1, forward strand.
TAAATTCGACAGAGGTTCCCCTTATCTACTACTTTCAAAACTTCAAGAATTTTCAACCACCAACAAAAGCACTCAAAACAACTCACTAGAAGACTATAATTAAAGCTTCTCACTTGTGAACACAAGAGAAATGAGAAGAGATGCCAAGAAGAGGGCTTAGAACAATAAAGAGGAAAGTGTCAACTCTTTGCTTTGGGATGCGAAGAATGAGAGCATGGAGGGGTTTATATAGATGTTAAAGAGCACTAGGGGGATGTCTTGGTCAGTCTTGGGCAGCTTACAAAGTTTGGGCAAGTTTTCAAACAAGAGGGGACAGTTTGCATAAGGAGGACAAGTATGCTTATGGTTGGCAAGTGAGACCACTATTGCTTTCTAATTCTAAATATATGAGTACAATCTTGTTTCTTAACTATGTGTGAACACAAAAGAGGTTTAAATCATATTCTAATTCAAATGGGATATCCCATATGTGTTCATGGCAACTTTCCTTTTTGGTTTCCTTGCTTGCTCATCACACAAACATTCAAGGAAAACTTTCCCATTCTCTTATTTCTTGGACGTCAAGCATGGGTGTACACTATCAGATTTGAGGGGATACTATATAATAGTCAAAGATGCTCAACTTGGTTTCAGGAAACTATTTAAATAGGGTTGCTCGCATGTGCACACACACACATGTACATGGTTGGATCCATTTTGACTTAAGTGGGTGTGAGTGTATTCAATCAAGTGGATGTGTATATGGAATCGTGTTTCATGATTTTTAGACCATATAAAACATCTACTAATGTGGGTCTACTGAATCATTTGCATGGGACATGAGATCATTTTACAAGGATTCAAATATAGAAAACATCCCATGGAGCTTTGGGTAGGGTTAGGGTACACATGATCATGGTGTTCCACCCATGTGACTTACACAAGCTTTGTAACACCCCGACCCTTGCATGTTAACTTGGACTTAACCATTTGTGGACATAACCACTGTTGCATCCACTGTTATAACAACTGTTGCAATAGTGGACTTAACTATGGGTCAGGTCCTATGTTACTTTATAAGTGACACACACTTGACTCTCTATTCCCAATATCCCATGCCTTAACATAAAAACTAAACAAGGCTACACTATAAGAGATAAAAGGGAATTCAAATATTTATTAAATCATAAAGAAAAGTACATAACTTTGAAATAAGGAAAATACTACAGTGGAAAGTTCATAAAACTTGGGCAACATGCCCTACATGAAAATTTTCAAAGAGACACTAAAAGTGGATGTTCCACATGCTACTCCATAAGATCAAATCCCCGAAAAATGTTAAGGAAGGGTGAACACAAAGCTCAATGGATCTTAAACAACTATTTACACATTCACAACATTAACACATCCACATTTCAAGCACTATTACAAATTAGGCGTTTCAAGCATTGGATTTTGTGTGAGTCATATCTTAGACCAAAAGAGTTTCTCAACCCTTGATGTTCTTCACTAAGTGCCTCCTTAGAGTAAAATATGGCATTAGCCAATTTCATTGGACCTTGGAACTTAGGGACTCTTACCTA
>JAJIYU010011964.1:0-14937 GCA_030144865.1 Tinospora cordifolia
AGCATCATCTAAATCAAAATAATAAATTAAAAGAAAAGAAAGAAACTCACCTCGAGATCGCTTCCTAAATTATTTGTAGCACTTCGTGGCTACTACTTCGCGAACTATTTATAATAGCTCAAGCAAAGAAGAACTTAGAACTAAGGTTGCCATGAAGGAGGCAAAAAGAGAAAGCTAGAGGAATGTTCAACTCTTGTTTTTGGGATGAATGAAATGGGTGGAGTAGGAGGGTTTATATAGGGCCCTCCTCCAAATAGTGTGTCTAACTTTCCAATGTTGGATTATTCCTTCCCACACATGCCCACTCTAACTTTCCAATGTGCGATTATTCCTTCCTACACATGCCCATTCTAAAATCTCAACACATGGGATGTTTCATGAGTGCTTTTCTTTTATACATTTTTTCTTTATGTATATTACCATCATTCTACACGAAATATTATTTTTATGAGTGTATCTAATTAATACTTTATACACATGTTTTTTTTCTATATTAATATCATACTAAAAATATTATTTTCTTATTCAAATAGAGAAGCATATAATTACCCAAAATTTTTTTATGTCTAATTTTAATCATCGTATATTTTTTTATACTTTCATATTAACTAATTAATTGCGTGCCAATGACAAATATAAATGTGTTTAAATTTAAATATATACATATATGTGTTTTAAACTCAAATTTTGATTATTACGTCACTGAAATTTTTGGTATTACAATTATGACATCACTAAAATTTCAGGTATTACAAGGAGTGAACACATAGCCCAGTGGATCACTCATCAAACAACTAAGTTACTATTTAAAATCAATAGCACATCCAAATTCAAACACTTTTATGCATTAAGTTATTCAAGCAACTTTTTGGTTATAGTTGACGTTAAGACTGAAAGGGGTTCTACTCTCTCGATGTTCTTAATTTAGATACTCCTCTTTAAGGTGGAAAGACATTTCTTTGTCACTTTCCATTGGATGCCACATACGAAGTATCCCTTAGTTGCGCCCCGCAACTACACACTCCAAGCATGTGTTGAGAACAACCATAGCACCCATACGGGTCACTATGACAATATGTGGTTCTTATCTTCAATTTCTTATATTTAAGAATCACATAATCATAAAAGAAATTCAAAATGTAAATATCAGAATTTTAAATAACCAAGAAAGCATGAAAACATTACATCGCGTGCTCGAAACATTGAATTAAATCCCAAACATAAATTCTAAGCATGACATACTCTTATAAGTGATTAAAACATAAAAACATGCTAATTAAAATTAAAATATGATTAAACATGCTAAAAATAAAATAAGACATGCTAAAAATTAGAATTTAAACAAGCGTGAACATACTAGAAATTTAAAATAGCAAAGGAGAGGTTTAAGAAATCTCCTCCACCTTAATCCTAGTTTTGTTGAATTCGGCAGAGGTTCACCTTATGAACCACTTTCGAAACTTTAAACCACCAACAAGACTACTTCAAAAACTCTCTAAAATAGTGAAATAAGAACTTCTCACACAAGAGAGAAAAGAAAGTGAGAACAGGTGCTAAGAAGAGGGTAAGAACAAACAAAGAGGGAAGTGTCAACTCTTTGCTTTGGGATGAGATGAAAGTGAGCAAGGGGGGTTTATATAGATGTTAATGAGAGCATATGGGACGTCTTAGGGCAGCCTTGGGAAGCTTGGGAAGCTCACAAATTTTGGGCAAATTTCTATACATAAAGGGGATGGTTTGTATAAAGAAGGCAAGTGTGTTCATGGTTGGCAAGTGGGACCACTATGGCTTTCTAATTCAAAAGATATGAGTATAATCTTGTTTCCTAACTATGTGTGAACACAAAAGAGCTTTAAATCGTATTCTAATTCAAATGGGGCATCCCTTATCTGTTCACGACAACTTTCCTTTTTGGTTTCCTTACTTGCTTATCACACAAATACAGAAGGAATACTTTCCCATTTTTCTTATTTCTTGGACATCAAGTATGGGGATGATAATCAAAGATGCTCATCTTGCTTTCAAGAAACTATCTAAATAGGGTTATTCACATGTGTGCACACACACATGTACATGGTTGGGCCATTTTGGCTTAGGTGAGAGTGGGTGTACACAATCAAGTGGGGGTGGCCATGACTTCATGGGTTCACAAAAATCAAATAAAAATTAATGTATCCTTATTTACATGAAATTAAGATTTATATCTTATAGTTTTGGAATCACATGAACCTAATGCACATTTTAAGGTATTGTTTGGCCCTAGGTGATTTTCCTTTAAAAACATTTTTTATTTAAGACCCATTGAGGTCACTAGGCAAATAAAAGTTCAAATCTTGGCCAATTGTTCTGATTTTTGGATATTTCATTCATTTTGTTAGTTCATGCCATTCCATTTTGTTTCGGGTCATCTCGATCCCCCTAAATACCCTAAATGACAATTCTTTTTAATTTGGACCCCTTGAAGGTCGTTTGACAAATGAAAACCCTAACCTTGACCAGTTGTTCTAATTTTTGGATATGTTTTCCCCTTAGTTGGTTCATATCATTTTACTTCATTTCAAGTTGTTTTGGGTCCCTAAGGGGCACTAAATGAGAGTTTTGAAACCTACCAAATTCAGCCTTGAAATGAGCCCAGTTTCATTTTACACCCAAATTTCACTGAGTAAATGATGAATTTCATTTAATTGAGTATAAAGAATTTAGGATATTACAACCTACCCTTCATAGAAAAATTTCGTCCTTGAAATTTGTACATAACTAAGGATTTCTAGTGAATAGGTGTGGATAATTTATCTTCATATCGCTTTTGAGTTCCCAGATAGCTTTTTCCACCCCGTGATGTTTCCACAATACCTCCACTAACGAGATATCCTTCGTTGGCAGACTCTGTACTTTATGGTCGAGGATTCTAACCGTTATTTCCTCATAAGTAGCATCATCTTGAATGTTCACTCCTTCCTAGTGGATGATGTGAGAAGGGTCAGGTTCATGCTTTCTCAACATGGATACATGGAATACGTTATGAGTTGAAATCATTTGGCTTGGTAGGCCCAACTCATAAGCACATTCCCTGATTCTTCTAAGTATTTCAAAGGGTCTAACAAACCTCGGAGATAACTTCCTTTTGAATCCGAACCTCTTGATGCCCTTTTGAGGACTAATTCTCAAAAATACTTTGTCTCCAACTTGGAATTCTAGTGGTATTCTCTTCTTGTCAGCATAGCTCTTCTGACGAATTTGTGTTGTAATCAGCCTCTTCTGTATTAACTTGACTTGGTTATTCATTTCTTCCTCCAAATCTAGTTCGATTAATACATGATCCTCAAGTTCAGCCCAACAGGTAGATGATCTGTAAGGCCTTTCATATAGAGCCTCAAATGGAGCCATCTTAATACTTGTATGATAACTATTGTTATACGCAAACTCTACCAAGTGTAAGTACTTGCTCCAATTCCCCTTGAGGTCTAAAACACAAGACCTCAACATATCCTCTAAAATCTGGATAACTCTCTCAAACTGACCATCAGTTTGAGGGTGAAATGTTGTACTCATGGTGGGCTTAGTACCCATCTCCGTTTGTAGACTCTGCCAGAACTATGAAGTGAAGCGAGAGTCTCTGTCAGACACAATAATCTTGGGTACACCATGCAGCCTTACTATTTTCTTCACATATAGTTCTCCCGGCTTACTAACTTGGTCTGTGGATCTGATTCGTAGGAAATGAGCCACTTTGGTGAGACGATCCACAAGCACCCAAACAGTATCTTCTTCTTTCTAGTTCCTGGGCAAACAACTGACAAAATCCATGGCAATGTTATCCCATTTTCATTCAGAAATAGGGAGTGGTTGTAACAATCCAGAGGGTTTATGATGTTCCACTTTTACTTGTTGACAGGTTAAGCACTTGGCAACATGCTTAACCACTTCCCTCTTCATTCCTTTCCACCAGTAAGTGTTTTTGAGGTTCTTGTACATCTTATTTCCACCTGGATGTATTGTATACTTGGTCTAATGGGCCTCATCCAATATTTTCTGCTTACTCTGTCCATTCTCAGTTACACAAATCCTCTCCCTGAGCCTCAACATATTCTCAGCATCCAACCTAAAGTCAAGATACTTACCATGTTCAACTCCATCCATCAGACCTACAAGCCATTTGTCTTGCCTTTGTTCATCCCTAATCTGATGTAGTAGATTCGGTTGGCAAGACATGTTGTAAAGGTAGGCTTGCTTGTCATTCAAGGTTATTCCCAACCTAAAGTCTTCGATTAACTAGTACATCTGGCCCTTTTCTTCCTTTTGGTGGTTGAACTTTCTACTCCAGACATCAGCCCCCACATTGGCCTTTCCCAGATGGTAGTGTAATTGAAAATCATAGTCTTTAAGGAATTCCATCCACCTACGTTGCCTGAGGTTCAACTCTTTCTGGGTGTAGATGTACTTCAAGCTCTTATGATCTGAAAAGAGATCAAATTTTTCACTGTAAAGGTAGTGTCTCAAAATCTTCAGGGCAAATATAATGGCCGCTAATTCTAGGTTGTGAGTAGGGTAATTCTTCTTATGGACCTTTAGCTATCATGAGGCAAAATCGACTACTCGTTTCTCTTGCATCAACATTGCTCCAATTCCACTCAGTAAGGCATCAATATAGAGGGTATAGGTAACACCATGGGTTGGAGTGACTAGGATAGGAGCTGTAGTCAATCTCTTCTTTACTTCTTGGAATGATTGTTTGCACTTCTCATTCCAATCGAACTTAAATCCCTTCCTGGTTAGCTTGGTCATAGGTTCTGCCAGTTTGAAAAAATCTTGGATGGACCTTCTGTAGTACCCAGCCAAGCCTAAGAAGCTCCTAATCTCTATAACTATCTTAGGTTGCTTCTAATCCATAATCGCTTCCACTTTCTTCAAATCTATAGAGATGCCTTCTATTGACACTACGTGGCCAAGGAACTTGATTGTCTTCATCCATAACTCACACTTGCTGAACTTGGCATATAATTGATGCCTTCTGAGTGTCTCCAACACTATCTGCAATTGTTCTAAGTGTTCAGCCTTTGACTTGGAGTAGATTTGGATGTCATCTATAAATACCACCACAAATTGGTCAAGATACTGCCTAAACACTCGGTTCATCAAGTCCATGAATGTTGCTCGGGCATTGGTCAAACCAAAGGGCATCACGGTGAACTCAAAGTGTTCATATCTTATTCTAAAGGTCGTCTTGTGTACATCAGACTCCTTGATTCTCAATTGGTGATATCCAGACCTGAGATCAATCTTTGAGAAATGAGTGGCTCTTCTCAATTAATCAAATAGGTCATCAATCCTTGGTAAAAGATTTTTATTCTTCATTGTAGCTTGGTTCAACTTCCGATAATCAACACAAAGTCTCATAGAACCATCCTTCTTCTTTACAAACAACGCTGGAGCTCCCCAAGATGATTCACTTGGCTAGATGAACCCTTTCTCTCAGAGCTCATCGAGTTGTGACTTCAACTCAATTAGTTCTACTAGTGCCATTTTATAAGGAGGTATGGCTATAAGATTGGTTCTAGGGTGAAGTTCAATCTTGAACTCTATCTTTCTAGCAGGTGGTAGTTTGGGTAAGTCATCTGGGAACACATCCTCGTACTCACTAACCACTACTAGGTCTTGTATCTTCTTCAGTTCCATAAGTTCTTCTTCAGTGAGTTCCTCAAACTCATTCTTCTGCCTTAAGTAGCTCAACATGGTTATGGTTGGACTCCTCGGTAGTTTTCGCATATCCCCATTGATTCTATAGGTTTCCCCAGAAGGTAGGGATATGGTCACTCGTCTTTTAGAATAATCTATCTGTGCTTGGTACTCGTCCAACCAATCCATCCCCAAGATTACATCATATCCATAAAAGGTAAGGTACATAGATCTACTGTTATGAGTTTATCCCCAAACCTTAGGTCACAACTACACATTCTTTTTGAAGTCACAGTGGTCCCAACTGGTGTGGACACATTCAATGTTACAGGTAGTCTTTTTGTCACAAGTTGTAACCTATCAGATAGTTCTTCAGAAATAAAGGATTTAGAGGCACTCGCTTCAAACAACAATTTCACGGCAACATTAAACAACAAAAATATACCTTCCACTGCAAGGACTTGGTCTTCCTGAGCCTCAACAGCGACCATTCTGGCCTTGTTCTGCCCACGACCCTGATTATGCCCCTGATTGGCATTCGACTATTGTTGCCCCCCCTGAGGACGACCGTTCTGACCTCCTCCCTACTATGGTTGTTTCTGAGGAGCTCGAACCTATGCATTCAGACAATTTCTAGCCAGATGACCCTTCTTGTTGCACACAAAACAAAGCCCTTGCTTCCTCGCTTCTTCCCTTGACTCGTTCTTGGCCTCCCCTTGTTTTTGTGTAGGCGGTGCTTTCCCACCATTCTTCCTTTTCTTCTGAGCCCCTTGATCATTTTCCCAGGTCTCTTATTCTTTCCCCTCAACCTTTGTTCCAAGTTGAGTTCTTGTTCTAGTGTTAGGGCCTTCTCTACAACATCTTTGTAAGTCTTTAGGCCTAGAGTCTTAACTATCTTTCGGATCTCCATCTTGCGACCCTGTGCGAATTGATTGGCCATTCTTTTCTCTTCCTTAATGAAATCTGGGGAGAATTTGGCCAGTTCGGTAAACTTCCCCTCATATTTAGCTATAGTCATGTTCCTTTGATTCAATCGAGCAAAGTCTTCTTGTAGTTTGTTTAAGGTTGCCTCTAGAAAGAACTTTTCATAGAAGATTTTTGAAAAGTTCTCCCAGCTCATGTTATCCACATCTGTATTAGGGTTTATCCTCATCATATGCCACCAACTTCTAGCTGGCCCCTTGAAGTGTTGTGTGGCCAATACCACTCATCTCAACCCCATTACCTTAAGTACATTGAGAATTTCCTCCATCTCTTGCTACCAGTGGTCCACTGAGATGCAATCAGTAGTCCCATCAAATGAAGGAGGATGGAGCTTCTGTAGCTCTATCAACATCTTCCTCTGTTTCTCATATTCCAAACCCTCCTGAGCCCTCAGACGTTCGGGATCTTAGGCCACAAGTGCTGGCTGTTGAACTTGAGTGAGTTCAAGTACTTGTGGCTGAGGAGTCGCCTAAGGGATTATTTGTGGAAGTGCCCTCAATAGTTGATCCAACACCCTCTGCAACATCTCATTCATCATGGCCTCCATCCGTGCCTCCATTCTAGCAGGTAATTCTTGTTCCCGTTGCTCAGTTTCATCTGAGGTGGTGGATTAAGTATCGTACCTTCTTGTCCTAGCCATTGTCTACAAATCGAGTAGATCATCAGTATTTGCTTCATTAAATGTTCGTACTATTATGACTCTAGATTCATGTGTCTAGGTTTTTGATTTATTTAGTGGCCTAACGATTTTTCTTCTAAGTTCTTTTCATGCATGGGTATAGGATTTGGTCTCAAAACAATTAAACATTACATCATGCATATGAGACAATCATACAATCAAGCTAGCACAACAAGGTTCCAAGCTTCCACTTAAGCTATCAGGTTGAAGTGTCCCATACCACTCTACCCTTCCAATTAGGCTTTCACCCAAAATAGAGCCACACCCAAACAATTTCGCAAATTGCTCGATAAGCAAGGTTCTCGAGCCCACTATACTCCACTGTCCCATACTAGCGAGCATAGAGAAACCTGTTCTGCTAGAGTTACTGATCATTCACCACACATGGTCTATCATTCTCTGAGTCCAGGCTTCCTCCATATCCCCAAATTCCTATGCATCACATACTACATAGAAATCGAAAGATACAGAAGCTTCCCAATCCCGTGTCTTAACCAACAATTTTTTGTTTTCAAACAATTTTAGTCTATAACCTATATCTTAGAGATTTAAGCTTTTGATCCACTATGCCACTCATGGCTACACCCATGTCTCTACCTAAGGTTAATCCCCAAGACCCATGGTTTCAAACTGATTGACTCACAACCTCTGTCTAGTCAAGATACCACCTTTGGCATCTTTTTCGACTATGAAATAGTTTCTTGCCCTAATTTTTCACCTTCTAATTTTTTATTATAGCAATTAAGGATGTTCTTCAACTTAAACCATTTGTACAAGCTGGTGGAACAACCTCCAAATCGGGCGACGAGACCGAAGTTTACTTAGCAACCGTGCTTTCTAGGGCGGGATAACCCACCTTTCTTTCAATGTTTAGCTTTACTCGGGACAAGGCTTACCCACTATCAGCTCAACTTGTAGTCTTTGTATCCAAACAAAAATTTTCAAAAACATATACTTCCTTTTTGAAAACACTTTCTAAAACATTTTTTAATTTCAAAAATAGAAGGTAGGGCATTCAAGATTCAATTCAATTCCAAGTAAAACCCTAATTTGAGTTTCTAATTCTAGTCAAGCTGCAACTGATTGACTTTCTAATTCTAGCCCAAGGCACCTTAAGCCTAGGCTCTGATACCACTTTTGTAACACCCCAACCCCCTAGAAACAAGTTTAAGCTCAACTACAAGGCAGGTTGGGTCCTATGTTATATTTACAAGTACACAATGTATTAAACAATTACATTTCAATTCCTTTATTTAAACACTTATTGAAAATGTTAATGGATACATCACAATGTATTAAATTTCAATTCAATAAAGCTATATAATTAGATAAAGGAATACTTTAAATTCTTTATTTATTCAAATAAAATAAAGAAAGTTATATTTTTAAATCAAAACTTGAGTACATAGCTCTTAAAACTTAAATAAATTTCAGTGGAAGTCTTAAATTCAAACTTTGGGCAACATACCCTTAAAATAGAACTTTCAAAACTTAGAAACAATCTAATATCCATGGCATTCATGATACAAGTCAATTTCCTGAAAAATAAAAAGAAAGTGTGAGCACATAGCCCAGTGGATCATTCATTAAACAACTAAGTTACTATTTAAAATCAATAGCACATCCAAATTCAAACATTTTCATGCATTAAGTGATTCAAACAACTCTTTGGTTTTAGTTGACGTTAAGACTGAAAGGGGTTCTACTCCCTTGATGTTTTTAATTTAGATACCCCTCTTTAAGGTGAAAAGACATTTCTTTGTCACTTTCCATTGGATGCCACATACCAAGTATCCCTTAGTTGCACCTCGCAACCACACACTCCAAGCATGTGTTAAGAACAGCCATAATACGCATGCTGGTCACTATGATAGTACGTGGTTCTTATCTTTAATTTCTTATATTTAAGAATCAGATAATCATAAAAGAAATTCAAAATGTAAATATCATAATTTTAAACAACCAAGAAAGCATGAAACCATTACATCACATGCTTGAAACATCGAATCAAATCCTAAACATGAATTCTAAGCATGGCATGCTCTCATGAGTGATTAAAACATAAAAACATGATAACTAAAATTAAAATATGATTAAACATGCTAAAAATAAAATAAGATATGCTAAAAATTAGAATTTAAATAAGCATGAACATGCGAGAAATTTAAAATAGCAAAGTAGAGGTTTAAGAAATCCCCTCCACCTTAATTCGAGTTTTTGTTGAATTCGGCAGAGTTTCGCCTTATCAACCACTTTCAAAACTATAAACCACCAACAAGACTATGTCAACAACTCTCTAAAATACTAAAATAAGAACTTCTCACACAAGAGAGAAAAGCAGGTGAGAAGAGGTGCCAAGAAGAGGGCAAGAATAAACAAAGAGGGAATTGTCAACTCTTTGCTTTGGAATGAGATGAAAGCGAGCAAGGGGAGTTGATATAGATGTTCATGAGAGCATATGGGATGTTTTAGGGCAGCCTTGGGCAGCTTGGTAAGCTCACAAAATTTTGGGCAAGTTTCTATACATAAAGGAGATGGTTTGTATAAAGAGGGCAAGTGTGCTCATGGTTGGCAAGTGGGACCACTATGGCTTTCTAATTCAAAAGATATGAGTATAAGCTTGTTTCCTAACTACGTGTGAACAAAGAAGAGGTTTAAATTTCGGTTTCCTTGCTTGCTTGTCACACAAATACACAAGGAATATTTTTCCATTTTCTTATTTTTTGGACATCAAGTATGGGTGTACAATATCAAATTTGAGGGGACACCATATAGTAGTCAAAGATGCTCATCTTGGTTCCAAGAAACTGTCTAAATGGGTTTACTGATATGTGTGCACACACACATGTACGTGGTTGGGCCATTTTAGCTTAAGTGGGTGTGGGTGTATACAATCAAGTGGGGGTGGCCATGACTTCATAGGTTCACAAAAATTAAATAAAAATTAATATATCCTTATTTACATGGAATTATGATTTATATCCTATAGTTTTGGAATCACATGAACCTAATGCACATTTTAAGGTATGGTTTGGCCCTAGGTGACTTTCCTTCAAAAACTTTCCTTATTTAAGACCCACTGAGGTCACTAGCAAATGAAAACTCAAATCTTGGCAAATTGTTATGATTTTGGATATTTCATTTATTTTGTTAGTTCATGCCATTCCATTTTATTTCGGGTTATTTCGATGCCTCGATGTACCCTAAATGAGAATTCTTTCTAATTTAGACCTCTTGAAGGTCGTTTGGCAAATGAAAACCCTAACCTCGACCAATTGTTCTAATTTTTGGATATGTTTTTCCCTTAGTTGGTTCACGTCATCTTACTTCATTTCAAGTTGTTTTGGGTCCCTAAGGGGCACTAAATGAGAGTTTTGAAACCTACCAAATTTAGCTCTAAAATGAGTCGAGTTTCATTTTGTACCCAACCTTCACTGAGTAAATGATAAATTTCATTTAATTGAGTACAAAGAATTTAGGGTATTACAAAGAGCTTTAAAAAGAGAAAAGTTTTATATGACATTATATTTGCTTCTATGCATATTTATGTCTATAGCTATTTTAGGCTAACAAACATCATGGAATTTGATCTTGATGAAGTTTTATTTGCTAATATCTCAGTGTTGAAGGGAAAAACAAGAAATATCAACCACAGATTCTAATGAAAAGTTGAACCAAACACTTGAAGCTATGCTTGCCTTGTATTAGCAACAACAAGCACTATTAGCGACTTTACTGGCACAAATGCAGAGCAGCATACAAGTTCCATAGAATGTGCCAACGGAAGGGGAACGGAGTAGTGCGAGTGTTCCTATGAGAGATAAAGTTGAATTAGTTCCTCATCATATTCAGTTTAAGCTAAGGTGGCAGAACCTATGGATCCTAATACTGAGAGAGATAAGTATGAGAAAGTAGTAAAAGCTTTCAAGCACAGGGGTCCTACTGAGTTTCTAAGAGATTTTAGTCTTGAAACTACAGAAAGATTGATGAACAAGATGGAAACTATCTTTGAGAATATGCAAGCTTCAGATGCAGAAAAGGTGAAGCATGCTAGATTCAAATTAGTTGATAAAGCTGATGACTGGTGGAGATGAATGGTTATTAGTGATGTTGAGATTAAGACTTGGATTAAGTTCAAGGAGCTATTGTATGAAGAGTTCTACTTGAGGTGTGAAAAAGATAAGAAGAGAAATAATTTTTTGCACCTAACCTAGGGAAGTATGACAGTCAGAGAATATGAAAAAGAATTTAATTGATTAGCTCTATTTGCTCTAGAGATGGTAGCTATAGATGAGCTTCGGATGCAGCGAATTTGAGATGGGTATTGTGATTGCATTTGTAAGTGATTGGCTTGGGCAAGGGTATAGACATATGACCAGCAACCAAACAAGCTGGGGATTTTGAGATTGCCGAAGCTAATGCTAAGATGAGGAAAGCCACTACTACCAGGATGGCGGTAACCTCGCCAATAACACCGAATGCATTAGTAGAACAGGTTATTCCATCTATGGCGGGGAGGCCATGCTATAAGAAGAGAAGGCTAGTATTGAATAAGAAGCTTAGATATAGTGGTCAAGGTAGCAGAATGGGGGCATCTACAACACTGGTTGTGATAGGGTTGACACCACCACGAACATCACATATGGCAGGAAGAGGTATACCATAGATAAGGAGACCACAACAACGGATTGGGAGTAGCCCTTATATGGCAACAGGAAGTACAGGGTCTCAAGTTGCATCTTTTGCTTCTGGATCCGATAGACCTCCATTTACTTGCTTCAGATGTGGGTTGCCAAGACATCTATTTACTTACTTTAGATGTGGGATGCCAGGACATACAACTTTTTAGTGTCAACAGTCTGCACCCTAGAGACCTTCTAGTGCCCAGGGAGGTAAAACTATAGCGAGGATGCATGAATAGGCTAGAGTAGTAACAGAGCATGATCTCGATTTTAGTAAACAACTTATTAAAGGTATTATCGATATCTGTAATACTCCTTGTATGTTTTGATTGATGCCGGATTGACTTTATCGTTTATTGTTGGACATATGGTAGATAGATTGCATTTGTCACCTACTAGAATTAGTACACCTCTGATTTTGAGTACATCAATTGATGAAAGAATATATCTGAACATGGTGTATGAAAATTGTATGATAAGATATGACAATCATGAAATAATCGCGAGTCTTAGAGTTTTAGAATTTTTGGAGTTGAATGCTATTTTAGGCATGGGTTGATTGGCAACCTATCATGCATGCATTGACTGCTTTTCTAATAGAGTAGTCTTTTAGATACTGGGTCAACCCTCATTTGTGTATAGAGGTATAACATCCTCACCACTTCCTATTTGAGGTTGTATAACTACAGATGAAGAAGTAGGAATGTTGATTGGTATGTGTTCAATGGTCAAAAGGCAAAATACATATAGTTAGTTGATATTCTTGTAGTTTGTGAATACCCAAATATGTTTTCAGATTATTTGTCAGGGCTACCACTCAAACGGGGGATAGATTTTATTATTGAATTGATGTTCAATCCTAAAATCTATTTCCATCCCTCCATATTGAATGACACCAAAAGAGTTGTAAGAACTTAAAGTACAACTATGAGTTGATGACTAAAGTGTTTATTAACCCAAGTAGGTCATCTTGGGGTTCAACTATATTGTTTGTAAAGAAAAAGGATGGAAGCTTATGATTGTGTATAGATTATCGTCAATTGAATAAGGCAACCATAAAGAATAAATTATTTTGCCCACATTGATTATTTATATGATCAGTTGAATGATGCCAAATTCTTTTTTTTTTTTAAATTGGTTTGAGATCATGATATCATCTGTTAAAAGGCTCAAGAAGAAGATGTGCGAAAGACTACTTTTAGAACAAGATATGGTCATTATGAATTTCTTGTGATGCCTTTTGGATTAACTAATGCTCCTACCATATTTATGGATCTAATAATGCAAAGGGTATTTAAGCCATATCTTGATCAGTTTATTATTGTGTTTATTGATGATATCCTCATATATTCCAAGACTTGAGAAGATCATGAACAACATCTCCATGTCACTGTGAGGACTTTGAGAGAGAATAGATTGTATGCTAAATTTAGCAAATGTGAGTTTTAGATAGATGAGGTAAAGTTTTCGGGTTATGTAATAAGTGCAAAAGGTATTTCAATTGATTCTACTAAGGATGAGGTGATTATCAATTGGCTAAGACCAACTACAACGACCGAGATTCATATTTCTCTAGTTTTAGCTGGCTATTATAGGAAGTTTGTATGGGGTTTTTCTAAAATGGCTGCTCCACTCACAAAGCTAACTCAAAAGAATGTACCATTCGTGTGGACTATAGCATGTGGCAGATGCATTTATAAAACTAAAGAAGTTGACTAATTCTCCAGTTTTAGTACTCCTATATCCTAGAAAAGAATTAGTAATATATAACGATGTAGCACAAATAGGTTTGGGAGGTGTGTTGATGCAGGAAGGTCGAGTGATTGCTTATGCATCTATACAACTAAAGGTGCATGAGAAAAATTATACTGTGCATGATCTAGAGCTAGTAGTAGTAGTTTTTGTGTTGAAACTATAGAGACATTATTTGTATCGAGAAAGGTCCACATTGTATTCAGATCATAAGAGTCCAAAATACATGTTTAACCAGAAGGAGTTGAATATGAGGCAACATAGATGGTTAGAATTTCTGAAAGATTATGATTTACTTTGAAGTATCATCCTAGGAAAGCCAATGTTGTAAAGATGCACAGAGTAGAAAACGATTAGAGACAACTGTGGTAGTTTTTTAGATGGCCCAAGAATGGCAACTTTTGGAGAGAGTTACTATGATGAATATTCTCTCTATAAAACCACATGTTGATATTTATGCTTAGATGCATATTCAACTGATAAACTCTCATATTTAGAGGATTAGGGAATTATAACAGCATGATCCTGATTTGACTATGTATGAAACTTAGGCTGACAGTGCAGACATAGTTGATTGACAAAGAGGCTCTGATGGTATGTTATGTTATCAAGGAAGGTTATGGATACCTGTTAATAGAGAGTTAAGGGCAAAATTACTTGAAAAGGCACATAGATCTCAATACACCATTCATCTAGGGTCTACAAAAATGTACCAAGATATGAAGAGGCTTTTTGGTGGCACGAGATGAAGAAAGGCATAGCTGAGTATGTGCAAAAATGTAGTGTCTGCCAACAAGTAAAAGCTGAGCATCAAAGACTTGGAGGTCAGATGCAAGCCATACCCATTCCAAAGTCGAAATTGGAGCATGTTACTATGGATTTAATCACAAGATTGCCTAGATCTCAGGGTGGATATGATGTCATTTGGGTTATTGTTCATCGGTTGACTACATCTGTACATTTTCTTCTGACGAACACAAGAGACTCGATAGATTATATATTTGAGAGATTGTGAGATTGCATGGGGTGCCTATGTAATACCCCAGAATTTTTTCAAAAAATTTAAAATAAATAAAATAAGTCAAATAAATTAGTTTCAAAGATTTTAAGAAATTTTGGGTGCAAATGGTGGGTTGGCACATGAAAAATAAAATAAATTAGAGA